>CAIGQQ010005973.1:3662022-3680180 GCA_903798035.1 Danio albolineatus | reverse complement strand
TATATATATCTTCAACAGGGCAGCACAGTGGCTCAGTGGTTAGCGCTGTCGTCTCACAGTATGAAGGTCACTGGCATTTCTGTGTGGAGTTTGTATGTTCTTCCCGTGTTCGTGTGGGTTTCCTCCAGATGCTCCAGTTTCCCCCACAGTCCAAAGACATGTGCTATTGGCGAATTGAATAAGCTAAATTGGCCATGTTGGATTGTGGCTGGAAGGACATCCTCTAAGTAAAACATATGCTGGATAAGTTGGTGGTTCATTCCACTATAGCAAGCTCTGATATATAAAAGGACTAAGGGCTTACTCACACTATGTACAGTTGCCTTGAACCGGGCCGAAGCACAATTGTCCCCCTTCCCGTCTCCCTTGACAGCCTGCACTCTCATTACATTCGGGCCTGAGCATGCTTACGTCATCGATGATGCGCTGTTCAGTTTAAGAGAAGCGCTCTCGCTCAGCACAGTGGACATTTCTTTATATCATTATGGTTTCAGTGGTTTAATATATAGTGACACATAAACAAATATTTTGTAATGGTGCAGCTGTCTTGCAGTGAGGGGTTTGTGTCTTTAATAATCTACGACAGTTTGCGTTCATTAAACAGTAAGAATGATTAATATATCCATACGAAACTGTCCCAATAAGTCACATCTCGTCTTCAATTTCGGGCTCAGGCGCGCTTTGCACTTACACTACAAGCGTACCGCACCAAAGCCCAAGTGAACCGTGCTCAGAGCACTCACACTTCTCAAACGATCCGGGAAACGGGCCTGGGCACATGGCTCAGGTTTTAAAAACATCTTCTTGATGAAGAAGGTAATCCATTTAAACCCAAAGCATTAAAAAGACAAACTCATAATGTTGTAGACCCGTTACAACACTCGTGTTTCACTTTAAAGCGAAAGAGTTCCCTACAGATTTCTCAACATGTTCAAATTATTCATGCAGATTTGCAGTGTAGAAACACTTAACAATATTAACAAAAATATCACTCACAAACTAATAATCTGATTTTAATATAATTAAGACAATACTCGACCATGATTAAGAGTCGACCATGTAAACAGCGATTTTTTTTTTTTTATTAATCCAATTAAGGTCATTCATTCATTCATTTTCTTTTCCGCTTAGACCTTTTTTAACCCAGGGTCACCACAGTGGAATGAACCTCTAACTTATCCAGCATTTTGTTTTACACAGCAGATGCCCTTCCAGCCGCAACCCATCTTTGGGAAACATCAATACATACTCATTCACACTCACACACTACGGACAATTTAGCTCACCCAATTCACCTATCCCACATGTCTTTGGACTTGTGGGGGAAACTGGAGCACCCGGAGGAAACCCACGCAACCACGGGGAGAACATGCAAACTCCACACAGAAATGCCAACTGACCCAGCCGAGGCTTGAACCAGCGAATGCTGTGAGGCGAACTTGCTACACCGTGGCGCCTCAATTAAGGTCATAATCGAACTAAACAAAATGCAATGAAGACATGGAGTATGCCGATTTTAGTCACACATTATTATAGTGCAGTACAGACATGTAAACACCTTAAACTATTACGGTCATGTAGGACTTTTCACTGTGTTTTGCGACAAGATATTTCATACACACACGGCGGTTTGACACTATTCTCTGCACCTATCGAGTCAATAAAGAACCACAGACACACACACTGCCAAAAATGCGGAAGGTTTTTTGTTTTCCTAATACGGCGTGTGGTATCAAATCCCATTAAAACTACACACTTCCAGCATTATAACTCGTTTGTCACAGGAGCATGCATGAAATGTTCCTCAATAAAATTGAAACTGCAGTTAAAGTTGACAAATTAAAAAACGCCCAAAAATACTTGAAACTCCAGAGGAAATGTGGATAGTGTGATGACGCAATGACGTTAATCAAATGATGTGCTTTAACATGTAAAACAGGATCATGAAAGGAACATTCAAAAAGCAACTCATAAAAACACCTTAATCATATTATTGTCTAATTCAGATTAAGGCAAATAATTTGATTACCACAAACGTAGCCATTGTTAGTAAATACAATTGGATCTTATTTTGAAATGTTACCAAATAGATCAATGCAATTCATTGTAGAGGTTACCTTTAATTTATAATGACACAATGCTTCTACATCCTTTGCAGCTCAATGTTTCGAAACCTTGTAGGGTCCTACCACTAATCCCTGAGGCATTCCAAACAATTTACCAATTTACACTGACTTGGCCAAAAACCTATATGAACCCAGAAGGACAAGATTTGGCATCAGACGATGACTCGAAATGTGAATACCTTGAGAGGGAAAATTTTGCAGTCAACTCCATCCCCAATATTAACCTGCCAGAGGAGGCCGAGACATCAAATCAGTACAAACTTGCCACTAATATGGAACAGAGCGATGGAAGTGGACTATCTGAAATGGATCATGACAATATGCATTCTGATACCTCAGGATCTAGCCGTTCATCTGAGAAGCTGCAAATGAGTATTATGGATACACATGAGAAATACGAAACGGAAATCTCTTTTCTGGAGAAAACTCTGTCCTGTTCTTCTAGCATTAACTATGAAAGAGAACTGCCAGATGAGAAAGAAAACGAGGAGGATATGGACCAAGAGGACTACGATTCTGCATCCGAAGGTGACTTTAAAGATGAATACATGCAGAGAGAAAATTTTACAATTGACCCATATTTTATTGCCAGTCTTAACCCCTCAGATGAGGCTGAGGTGTCAAATCCATATGCACCTGCTGATGATTTGGAACAAAGCGATGGAAGTGGATTGTCTGGAGTAAATGTTGACGATACGCGTCTTGTACTTGATGAGTCTTGTACTTCAAAGCATTCAAGTCCATCAGAAAAGCTACAGATGAGTATTACGGATAGGCTTGAGAAATATGACATGGACATCTATCTTCCAGAGGAAACTTCTTCTAGTCATTATTATGAAAGAGAACTGCCAGATGAGGAGAAAGAGGAGGACGAGGAGGAGGATGTATTGTTGGCTGAAAACATCTTGGATGGTGGCTATGAACCAAGACATAATAAAAATGAAGTATAAGGATTTATTCAAAAGGATTTGAATAAAGGACAAACTTCCATATCACTAAGGCCTTTAAAGAGAGCCTTCTTTGAAGGGAGTCTGCAACCAATTTCCAATTACCTTCTAAGCAACCGAAGTAGTGAGACAAAAACACAGGGTCATTTATAACTGGAGAGAACTGTCCGTTAACATCCACGTTGTTCTCAATGGTAGTCATGACAATATGTGAACTTCAGGATTCTCTTCTTCATCAGGAACTTTTGGATCAGACAAGAACGTAAGGAACTCAACATTGCTTGTAAATAGCAACTTTTGACTACCCAGTTTTGAGTTGAGGTACTATACTCTTAAAAATAAAAGGTCTTTATTGGAATATTTGGTTTTATGGGGAAGCTGAAACAGGGAATCCTTTTAATGAATAATATGTGTGCCTACTAAACATTGTGATTGTACATTATTTACAATGTCACTGTGATGCCGCAGCTTGTCAACTGACTGACCATCTGGTCAATAAATGGCCGATCAGAACCTCTGATGACGGACTCCAGGTGCTATATGAAGCAATTCATGATCATTTGTGAATTCTCTGTTGAACGTCATGCAAAATACATACTGGAATTTAAAAGTGTTGTGAATGTCGATATACAGTTACATGAAGCGGGGTCACTTCTGAGATCACTTTGCTGAGAGCATTTTTGTCTTTTTTTATATGTTTTCTATCATTTAATGGACAGCAGCACTTTAGCTACGTCTTAAGCTAGCTTCCTTTTGCAATACCACTTTATTTATTTGCATAATAAAACGAAAGTCTTAAGCCGTAGAAGGCAGCATCTGAGAGTGGTTACACCAAAACCTGATTTCATCTGGATAACTGAAGTTAAGAGTTATTAACAGGAAAATATTAATGCCATTATTTGGAAAAAGAATCGTCACAAGCACTTAAACGTTGTTGTATGGTTTCGTTTTTGTCGTCCTGGAATTGTAAACTGTGTGAATCATTACAGTATTTGTAAAATAGTTCATAATGGAAACAGGTAGACTAACACAAATGAGCAATCATATATCTTTGACGACAACTATTTACTGAAGTTTTACATCAGTTTTATTTTCATGTTGTCTCCCTTCATATGAATGTGCTTATGTGTTTTCTGTAAATGTTTATAAAGGTGCTACGTTATATAATCAAATCTGTAATATTATCAGGGATCATATTGGGACACAGTTCTGTGTTTGTATATGAAAACTACTGACGGCTTGAGAGTGGGAAAGCTATGTTTACATTAAAGGGTCCTGACGGTAATGCTTATTAATGCTTTATTGAATCGTTTGTCCCTTTTTATTATAGTCAGAAAAGATAAACCCCTCCAGAAAAAGATTGAGAAATACAATAATAAATGCTATAAATTTATTTCTGTGTATTCTTTCTTTTAAAGTTGCAAATAAATATTGAAAAATATAAATATGCTATAATTTGGCTATGAAGTGTACATCCATTTGATTTCTTCCTATTTACAAATCGGAGTGATTTTAAAGATTACATGCCAACTGCCATTCAAGAAAACTCTTTTTTTTTGTCAGTCTCCCCCAAACAGAGAAGAGAAAAACCCTTTCCTTCCTTCTTCCCCGCGAACACGCAGTGACTTGGTGGTGCGAGTGCCTCTTTGAAAGCCTGTCCGTTCCTTGTTGTTTTCCTTTTCCTTCTCTTGCTGTTGGAGTTGTACCTGTTGACAGATCACCAAACGCATGTCCTCCTAGAACAGAAAATTGTTGGTCAATAAAAAGAAAACAAGAGCTTTTCTTCATACAGTAAATCATACATATTTAAAAATAAATAAATAAAACATGCATTACATACTATAGATGAACTATGACTTGCAATATTAAGGTATTTGAGTGTCCTCACAGTTTGTTCTTGCAAGAACTAAAAGGATCCTAAAACAAACCATTGAGGTAGCCACCCACAAATAAATACAAGTTACCAACCTGCCAAGACTCAACTTCCTGAGACAGTGCCACCTTGTGCCTGATGGTGTTCAGAAGCTGCTGGTTGAGAGCGTCACGCTCTTGCCTGGCCAAGTTCATTTCCTCTTCCAAGGCTCTGTAGGTGAGAGGGAAGAAAAACATTGTGTTGGACAAAGCAAACACCGTCAGACTTTAATAGAAAATCTCCTCCATTCATACCTTAGCTTATCACTTTATCTCTGGCATTAAATACAACAAAGAAAACAAAAAAAAAAGTCTTTTGATTCAGTTCTTACTTGTAAGTAGGTTTACCGGGGCTGTTACGAAACAGCTTTACCTCCTCCCTCAGCTCTTCTAATTCAGATTCTCTGGACTGTAGCTGACAAAAATAACAAACAAAACATCTCAAATGTAAGATAAAGACGTGACTCAGTCAGCTGTTGTGACGTCACAGTATTATGTAGCTAACCTCTATCTGTAGCCTCTGAATCTCTTCTTCTTTTTCTTGCAGAATAGAGGAATGGGCCAAAATGGTTTCTTTGGCCTGTTGGAGATCAAAATGAAACCCAGTTAGTAAAGATGCAAAGCGTTCTGCCTGATCTGAAATGAAAGAGTTGGCTGAGGACAGAAACAAGCACTTACACGCTTTAAACCCAAATACTGTTCATTTTCAATTCATTGGAATTGTTGTCAAAATTTTTCCACAAGCTAAGAGGGTGCATGCACAACCCCCTTTGCACTAAGCAGGGGTTGTAAGCTACCTGGCACTGTTGGATCTCACTCTGAAGGGACAAAGGGAAGCAGGTGGCCTCCCCCAGACTGGCCTCTTCTCCCAAGGCTTGAACCCTTTGCTGTAGGGTCCGGTTGACCGTACGCAGCTGAAACACTGTGCTGTGTTCCTGTTCCAGCTGTGAAAGAGCCAGAGACAGCCAGACTGAAACTTTCTAAGCGTTGACGAACTATGACCAGCATTCAAAGCTGTTTTATACAGCATAGGCTGTCCTTTAGAGTGACTAGAGTTAAAGTGTGTCATTTAAAATAGTATATAACGAGAACAGTAAGATTCTCTATATCTTGTTCTTGGAGGGCCGGTGTCCTGCAGATTTTAGCCCCAACCCTAATCAAGCACACCTGAACATGTTAATCAAAGTCTAACTAGGTATACTTCAAACATGCAGGCAGGTGTGTTGAGGCAAACCCAGCAGGGACACAGGCCCTCCAGGAGCGAGATTGGTGAACCTGCCCTAAAGATTAGGGTCTTCATTTACAGTGTAAAACTGTGCGCAGAAACCTTCCTAACAGACACTAGAATGATTTTCATTTATTTATTAATTATTATGGCTCATATGATGAGATTAAAAAAGGTGCAATTAGGTCAATATTTAGAGGCAGTATGTAAGTTTGACGAACGCAAACAAAACAAAACAAACACAAGTGCAGGTTGCCAGATTGACGACATCAACAGGAGTTTTTCCTGACTTAAGTCATGTTCGAAACAAAAGCAACAGAGGGAATATTTTTATGTTATTATTTTTTTATTTTTATATTAAAAAAGTTTTTGTCCTAACCAAAACCTGAAATTAATATTTTAAAAACAGCTTCTATTTCTTGCAGCTGAACAACAGAAAACTGACAATGGTCACTTCAGGTTCACCTCATGTGCTTTATTCAGTGTTAAATGCTTATAATGTGAGTTCAAACGCCATTTTACATGACATTTATTGCAATACTACTGAAAGCAGCAGCCGACAGTTCACGTCAGATCTTGAAAATAAAATAAACCGTTTGATATTGAACTTCAGAACTGTGACTCAGAAGGCAACACATATCAGTGATTCAGCATGTACATTTAATAACGCTAAAGAGGTTTAATATGTATTAATTTGGTTATGAACCTTACAATTTCGTTGGAGTGCAGTAAGTGCACATATGTTCTGTGCTTCTGAATGGTTGTATTTAACTTTCTGTCATGTTTCCTCTTGTGCAAACAGTCAATTTACTTAGGAACTCTGAATCTGTGTCTCATTTCGGAGTCTGCTACTGTCCACCAGATGCACACTTTGAGAGCCTTACTGACTGAATGAATGAAATGCACTGTTTTTCACCATGCAATAAAACAGAACTGAAATACTGTAGAACAGAACTCAGTGTCTCAGTTGTTATCCGACGAGGTCCTAATTTTTATGACAACTAATGACATTATGACAACTGATAACTTGTTTTGACCTATTTTAGATTCCAAAATATGTTATAATAATTACATTTTCACTTTATATATGCTTTCTTTTTTCTCATAATCATCAAAACATTTATGAATTACAAACTTTTAAGTTTAGATGTTGATGTGAGTTGATGTTAATCTATGTTTAAAAAGGGGGGTGATAGTTATTAGGTTAAAACCGTATCTTTTTATGAATGAAAAGCATGATCACAGATTGGCTTTTGACCAATTATATTTATTCAAACCTTTAAAAGGTATTGTACATCGAAGCAGCTCTAGTGTTTAGTTCTTATTGGAGGGGAACACTTTTTTTGCATAGGCTCATTTTACAAGTCATCTAAAGTTAAACAGTTGAGTTTAACCATTTCTTAATCCATTCAGCTGATCCCCTGGTCTGGCAGGAGCCCTTCTGGCTTAGCTTACTGCAATCAAATTAGACCAAGAGCATCTTGTTCAAAAACATTTTTCCTATTTAATGCTTAACCCTTCTGTTGTTACATTCCTAAGATCTAAGCTGATATGTCTAGGAATTTTGTCAGAATGACAGTTACTAGACATAACTTTTTCCATTTTCCATTGGTCTTCATTCACTATGTAATTACAGAAGGGTCAAATATCTTTTTTGTTTTTAGAAAGCGAGATGCTAATGGTCTAATCCAGTGTTTCTCAACTACGTGATTCAGATCTTCAGCTCATTAGCAGAGACTGAAAGACCTGTAATGGGTGAGACAGACAAAGGAGACATCCAGAACATGAAGTGTTGGTGGTCCTCAAGGAACATGGTTGAGAAACACTGGTCTTAATCTGATTCAATGATTTGTGCTAAACTAAACTAAAAGTGCTCCTGCCAGACATTGAGATCTGCTTATTTATAAATAGTAAAACTGTTTAAATTTTACGTGACTTGTTAAATTAAGCCTTTTTTCAAAAAAAAAAAAGTTGAATTCCTTTTAAGTATGAAATGGAGTACTAGTATCGCAAAATTACTAGTAGTGAATGCATGTAGATGAGATCAAGACCAAACAATAGATTCAGAAATTCAGAAATGTTCCTCACCTCAGTTTCTTTATCTTTCAGGGTAGTTTGTAGCTCAATCGCCCTCTCTCTCAATCCATCCCTCTCCGATCTCAACCGCTCATTGTCTTCTTGAGTTGACTTCAGTCGTTCATCCATATGAGTGCAACGCTCTTTCAAAACTCGGTTCTGTGATATACAATCAATTGTGAAAATAAAAGGTCACTCTTTATTTTGATGGTCCGTTTGTTGAATTTAAGTTAAATTGCAACTAATTCTCATTAGATTATAAGTAGACTGTTAGATTGGGGATTGGGTTGGGGTTGGGGTTAGGGTTAGGGTTAGTGCATAAGTTGACATGTACTTGCAAAGTTTCTTATAGTCAGTTAAATGTCTGTTGAATGTCTGTATCAACGGATATTTAGTAGATAGTCTAGTAATACTCAAATGGATTATCGAAATAAAGTGTTACCAAAGAAAATAGTAAATAAACATTTTACTGCATTATCTTGCTACAAATGAAATAATCTCAAAATACCAGCCGATTTGTTAGTTACTAGATATAGTACTGTTTATCTAAAATTATTGTAACCTCTACACCTATGAATCACACCATTGTTTTATTATACACTGCACAACCCAACAGTCAACTTTATCAAATGAAATGAATGTAGTTAACTCAGTTTACTGAAAGTTAATTCTACTCATTTGAAGAGTTTGGAACTTAGTATTGAAGGGAATGGATTAATTAAATAGCTCATTACTTCAACTTAAATGGAGTAAGTTCACAGTACTGATATAGATCGTTTTTTTAAACTCAAATGGTTTGTAGCAATCGGTTTCCTTAAAAAGTTTGAGTTGCCTTAACTTATTAGGTTTTACAGTTCTCAATTGGTTTGAGTTCTCTTTGTTTATTGGGTTTTTCTGTGGTCAAATTGCTTCGTTTACTCAAATGGATTAAGTTCACAGTACTCATTAGGATTCGTTTTTGAACTTAAATGGTTTGTTGCAATCAGTTTCCCCAAATGGTTTGAGTTACCTTAACTTTTGGGGTTTTACAGTGTAGGAATGTTGTTCTTGTAGTTTCATTATTTGATTTTTTTGTATAAAATGACAATTAAGTAAGTTTGAATTGAAATTTTTAAAATTATTTTTCTTTTTATTTGATTCATGGTTTTATTTGCATATTTGTTTTTTTTAGCAACAAACAAACAAAAAAATAATCTATGACTATATTGTGGTTATTAAGAAAGTATTTCATGTACATTTATCTTGCTATAATTTAAATGTTACCCCTTGAATCATAATCAGATCAAATTGTGAGACATTTGAAAATTCACAGCTCTGTTTATCATCATCTTATCAAACAGGTCTTGATGCTGCTACATCACTACTGTTGTGCATGTACATGTCTATACCTCTGCTTGCAGACTGTCCAGTCTAGCAGAGCTGATGGATTTGCTGAAACTTGTGTCCTCCATTTCTTCTCTTAAAGTACGAAGCTCAGTGCGCAAAGTATGCTCTAATGACACTGCCTGGAAAAAGAAAAGAGGAGAGGGGGGTTTCGCAAACCATTATTTCTGGGACAGTTTCTGACATAAATCAGAAAACCTGCTGGTCTTCATTCCAGAACACTATCTTACTGCATCAGTGTTCACATGCCACCTGACACATTCACCCAATACAACTGAATGCCCCTAGAAGGATGTGCTAGAGGTAAAGGGGTCATGAACTGAGAAATATAAATTCCCTTAATTTGTTTTTATATAAAAACATCCTGGCTAAACTAACCTCAAACGTTGCGATTGTTTAATAATAATCCTAAACAAACACGGACATGCAGGAAATCTTAGCCAGAGGTTTACATCATTCACCCTTGACATGATCAGTAACCCGTTTTCTAAAAAGATTAGCATTAAAATCTGTAGCACAAAAATCTGTATTGCTACTGATTGTTTATGCTAGCTGTGAGTTATCATTTCTTTTGTAGTTACATTTGTAGTGCTACAGATTGCTTATGTTTGTTGTGAGGTATGATTTTAGATTTATACCTTATAACATGCTTTGATAATAAAATCTCTACAGGAAAGTGTCTTAAATTTCTGACACTTCCAGGAATTTCATCTGAGGGAAAGAATTGGTGAACATGTATATCCAACGATCTAAAACCACAGAATTAGGCATAAGTGGTGATGGCTGCATTCGAAAGACTGCTCCATTAGGCTTTGAAACCTTTATGAACCTTTTGTTTCGAATCAGTGGTTTTGGAGCTCATTTCAAATGGGCATGATTTCATTAAAAAAGGCTTCATCACGTCATTACTGTTTCCAACATTTTAAAAGTGTGATGGTTCTCCGCTTGGGGCAACTGGTGTAATATGAAATTCACATCAGTGGCACATTCAGATCGTCCCCCAGTGGTGAATCAATGAACAGGTTTAGTTCTTACCTGATCTATAATTACTTTGTTGATGTTGACTACTTTGTAGTCGTAAAATGAAAATGAATATTAGTTAATAATCTCTTGTTGGCCTGTTTAGCAGTGTATCGAATATACAATATAAAAGTTATTAAAATGCATCAAAAAAGGATGCATATTATGCAGACATTTAATATTTAATTACATTAGATGCTAAGCTACATGCATTTATAGGTTTTAATGTCAATTTTAAGTTCGCAATATGTTTGAAAGTAAATTCTAAAGCATGATTTTGGTTGCATTTACATGTTTTTTTTCCACCAGGTGTCCCTATAGCTTGTGGTGGATCGAACACTTCGAAACAGTGAATCATTTTGCGAAGCACTTGATTCAAAGTTTTCCCATAACCAGGAAAAAGATTATAGGAATCTATTAGGAATTCCCAAATTTGTCTCAGGCAACAAAATAGTGGTTAAAATCAATAGCGGCTTTAGTCAAAATCCAGTTTATATTGAAGTTAATCTGCCAAAATAACTAGAAAAACCCACTTTATTAAGTTACAGTATGTCAGAAACATCAACAACACCTGTTTCTACGTCTCTGTTTGGCTCCGCCTACCAATTTGTGCCGTAATATATAACTAACGCATTTCTACACAGAAACTAAAATGTCTGAAGACAACAAGATGCTGTGAAGTGCCAGATTGTGGAGAAACTCTCTCTGCTTTGCCTTCCTTCTGATCCCAACTTTAATAAAGAATGACTGTACGTTCCATTCCAGATCACATCAGTAAGAACTTGGCCTGATGTTGACCTAATTTTACCATGGATACCTCTTTGTACAAGGCACAATTTAATGACGCTTTTTTTTAAATACAAAGCTGCCAACTACATTGTGTTTATATATGCATTCACTATTAGTTTGTCTGATATTACAGACTAATTGATATAGTATGTGCTCAGTATTTAAGGATCGAAATCTCAATGCAATTCTCAGCTCTGTCAATCTATGAAGAATGTAAGCTGTCCAACACACATGCTGAAGTTTAAATCATTAGGCACTACTGTCATTTTCAGAATGTGGGACCTAATTTTAGAAGCAAAGCATCAAACTGCACAAGTAGGCATTTACTTTAATGATTCTATATGAGCCCATATTCAAATGGTGCATTCAGATGAGTGTGGTCTAAACAGGATAGAAAATAGCTTATTTCTTTCAAATTATGCTGATGTAAAAATCTTGATAACATTACAAGTGGACTTCAGAGAACTGTGTGTAATGATAAAAATGGCTGTTCATGACACATCACTTCAAAGCTTCTGACTAGTCACCTCTGCCAGCTGTTCCACAAGTTTTTGGTTGTGGTTGGACAGCTGAATGAGCTGCTCACTCTCCTCGCGCCGCCGGTCACGACCCTGAATGTGCTTCTGTTCCAACTGCGCACGCAACGCTGAGATGTCAGCCTGAAGTTCTGCTTCCCGCTGACTTGCCTCGAGGTCCCGCACCTCCAGACGGCGCTGCACCATGTGTTTTTCCTGCTGCATCGCCTGTTGTACACACAAAACAAACTATGTCTTAATTCACACACTTTAAAGGTGTTCTTTATGCTAAATTATAATATTTTATACAGTATACTATGTATTATTATTATTACAATTTATATTATTTAGTTTATACAGTATATTGTGATGGTCATGATTTTTTTTCTGTCATCATGATGATTTTTTTTTTACATCAGCACTGGAGGATATAACAGTAAATATACAGTTGAAGACAAAATTATTAGCCCTCCTGTTAATTAATAAATATATATTTATGTCAAATATATCTCAAATGCTGTTTGATAGAGAACATATTTTTAAACATAACAGTTTTATTAACTTTATTCTTATAAATCATTTCTTTTGTCCCTGCCATGATGACAGTGCGTAATAATATACTAGCTATTTGCACTCGTATTCAGCTTAAAGGCTTAACTAGGTTAATTAGAGAAATTCATTGGACAACAGTGGTTTGTAATGTGGCCAATTGAGATTAAATATTGAAGGGGCTAATAATATAAACCAAAAAATGTTTTTTTTTTTATTTAGAAAACACTTTTATTCCAGCCAAACTAAAAGGAATAGGACATTTTCAAGAATAAAAAAAATATTATAGTAAATACTGCTAAAATTTCCTTGTTCTTTTAAACTTAATTTGGTAAATATTTAAAGAATAAATATTTCACAGGAGAGTTAATTTTACTGTAACTTCTTTTAGGAACGAAACAGGAGTTTTGTTATTTTAACAAGCCAAAGTTCCTGGGCTGGTGCTTTTTATTGCTATTTGAGATCTGTACATTGATACAAACTGAATAAATAGTCACCATAGACGACAATATAAAACATCCTTGTCTATATAGAAGATAAAAAACTTGCACTTTTCAAATCCTAGATGTGAATGGTCACTAATGTCAAAGCTCAAGCGTGAAAATGTTTTCACTTCTTTGATTTTACACTGTTTACGGTTTAAGTTTCTTTTATTCAACAAGGTTGAATTAATTTGATTAACAATATTTTTTTTAATATTGTATAGTATCATTTTAATATATGTTAATATTGTATATTAAAATATATTTTAGTGAAAATTCAAATCTAAATATTTGAGAGACATATATACTGTAATCTATACATACGAATATAAGAGCTAATGCCCATTCACACCAAGAATGTGTGTAATAACTATATTGATTTTCACACTGGTGAGCGATAATGTTTTGTTTATTTAAAACATGCGCTGCAGTTACATCATGTTATCTGCTGCTTTAAATATTTGAAGATTTATATCATTTCTCTGTGTCACTATTGCTGTACAATACCTGTGGACTTATCTTTTGTCATAGAATTACATTGATCATTAAAATCATATAGTTATAATTTTTGGTGTAAATGAACTTTTATAAAGCTTTCATGAGTCGTCCTCATTCATACCTCCATCTCACTCTCCATCTGAATTATCTGAGAGGCCAACTCCTCGTTTTTCTCCAGCAAAGCTTGACCCACTTCCGCAGCCAAAATCAGGTCCTTTTCCAGCAAAGTAGGGCTTCTGTCATCCTGGGGTGAGGCCAGAAGATCATCCACTCCCATAGTAGGAGCCATGATCCGGTGGCTGGAGGCAGAGTGAGAAGAAGAGAACGGGAAGAAAGAATCCTCCAGGATGGGAGAGGGCAGGTTTTCCTTCTTAGATGAAAACATTGGTCCGTTCCTTGAATTCACAGCAAAGCAGGACTCCTAATGACCGTCCTGGTATAGTCAAAAGTACTTTATCAGCATCTCTCCAGGTCAATTCCGTAACTTTATTTTTATAGTTCACTAGAAAACACCTGTTTTGTTGGTTTTGTATGCCCTTCAAAATATGATCAACACTAGTGTGTCACATATAGGGTGTATTGATGCAAAAAGTTCTTCGAAGGGTGGAAACATCAGTTGATTTGTTTGTGCTATCGTGATTCTTCCTTGTAAATCTTCCTAAGGACAAAAGCATGTTGGAACAGGTGACAATTGTGTTGGAGCTCACCCTGATATTTATGACACAAAGCAAAAAGGTGTATTCATTAACAATATCTAATCCTCCTGGACTGTACAGAGCTTGGATTTCTTCTCTAAATGTGTGTGCTAGGAAACAACACATAATCCGGCATTACCTTTGGGCGTCTCTGTTGTCTAGCAGCTTCTTTTGTAGACCTGACCAACACAACAAAGTTTCAGTGTATGTTTCGCATTCCAGAAGTCATTCAAGACTCCTCGGTCGCCATTGAATTAAGCCCTTACAATTGGCTAAAACAGGTTTTGAAGATCACAGGTAGCTTCTAAGACATAGGTGACCTTCTTAATACTGAAATTTCACCACTTTACATATTTAGCATAACTGAAAATGGCTTTAATCCTTTAAGTAAAGCAGATTGCTTTTCTGTCTGTAAACCATAATGGAGAAAACACAGGCAAATGTTTACAAAATGAACTACATAAATTATATGTAAACCAAAACCTCTGGTTGTGTTTAGTATTGACATGACATGGCATTTTATGATATTAAGAGTGTTGAATTAACTAGAATATCTCGTTGTGTAACTACAAACAACCAAACAGTTTGTATCAACCTCAAGGCTTAACTAAACGACTAAATATGACTTAAAAGAATGTGTAATAATCAAGATACATTTCTTGTAAAGTCAGCATGGAGGCGTCTGCTGATAATATAAATGTATCTTTTGACTATTGAGAACAAGTAAAGCTTTGTTTTTCCTACCTGGGAAGTTCCTGCTCCAAACTTAGCATGCAAGGTGACAGGGAGCTGAGGGAGGTACTACTGGTCGCCTTGGAAGCGCTGCTGTAACGCAAATTAAACCACACCTTTCTCGTTGCGTCATTAGTTTAGTGGGAGGACTCGGAGCCGAGTGCACGCAAACAAGACAGGTGACGCTGAAGTCAGGTGAGATAACTTGTTAAGGGTGTAGCAAATTTGGTTCTGTTACTGTACCTTATGCATTGTCATATTGGAATGGTTTTGTAAATGATATTTCATGGAACATGGTCGTTACTACACACATTTTATACCAAACAAAATAAGAGACAAATCTTAAAAGGCTTAAGAATGATATTAACACCAACTGTTCTTTTTGCTTAGTGAATCCTGAAACCTCTGTTCATTTAATTTGGAATTGTCTTTGCTTTATTATTATTATTATTATTTTATATTATTATTTATTTATATGTTTGCTTGTTTGTTTATTTTTTATTGTTGCAAAAAGATTACATCACAAAACAGAGAACAATCAACACTGCTAGGCATGTTTACCATTAAAATTAAAAATATAAATAAAAATTGTAACAACTGCAACAAGGAGCAAGGAGCAGTACAAAAGACCTACATCAAAGGGGAAAAAATTCTAACAATAAATATTCTGAAAATTAAGTACAAAAAGCTTTATTTATTTTATTTTGGTTACTGAAGTATTTGAAGCTTTGAGCCATTTTCTTACCTCTTACCATTTTCTTAAGAAAACATCTAAAAGAAGGCCTGCATTTTTTCCATTTACAACAATGAATATGATATTTACCCATTAGTTAAATAAAGTTCACAACATCAGAGAAAGAAAAATGTGAATCACGTTTGTAAAAGAAAATATCTTCTAGAACAATAGGGCGGACTGAAATCATCTTTAAAAAAAGCCTTATATAAACGTCAAACCAGAATTTAGAAGTAAATTCACAAGAAAAAAAATTTTGATCAAGTGTTTCTGGAAGATTTGAACAAATGCTACGCTTGTCAACATGAAAGTTAAATCTTTTTTGAATAAACTCATTCACAGGATATGTCCTAAACTAAATTCTGTAATGAGTTTCCTTTGGAATTGCCCTCATTCAATGATATTTTGGTGTGGTGTTCTTGACTTTATAAAAGACAGATTTTAGCCAAGGCAGATTTTTTATTTTACATATAAGAATGTTATCTTTGGTTTCAATGAATGCGAAAAGGAAAATAATATTCATTTCACAAACCTTGTTTTTTTGTTGGCCAAGTTTCATATTCACAAAATCAAGTTTTGTAAGTGTAAACCTTTTTTTTCTAAATTTAAAATTGAAATGAAAATGTATTTTGAATCTATTGAGGGATCAACAAACTTAAAAGCAATACGAACAAGGACTTTGATGAAGGACTTGGCACTTGTCTCAGACTAAATGACTGAAAACCCCTGGATCGTTGTTGTTTGATTGATGACATTTGTTGTTAATGTTTTTCAAGCATTCAATAAAAAAAAAAAAAAAAGCCATTTTGGAATCATTTTTTTATGCAAATTTCTTGTAATGTATATATCCCCTGTAACTTTGTTTTACTCTCTATTGATTTGTTCCTTTGATGTGGAAACATTGTGAACACTGCATTCCTCAGTTTTTTTGTATGCTATTGTTCTTGTTATGCAAAAAAGGTGAGAACTTGTTTCTTAAGCAAATTTTACATTCTCAAATGTAAATTCTCAAATAGTAAACCTGTCTTTGTGGTCTTCATTAAAAGAATGGAGAATTATTTAAACTTAATTTCAGGATCGACTAATAAGAAAGCTTTAAAAACTGTCAAAACATCCACACATTCTTATTCACACTCATACACTACAGACAATTTAGCCTACCCAATTCACCTGTACCGCATGTCTTTGCACTTGTGGGGGAAACCAGAGCACCCGGAGGAAACCCACGCGAACACAGGGAGAACATGCAAACTCCACACAGAAACGCCAACTGACCCAGCCGAGGCTCGAACCAGCAACCTTCTTGCTGTGAGGCGAGAGCACTACCTACTGCGCCACCGTGTCGCACAATCTTATTAATTAACCCTTCTAATTGCAGAAACCTTTAATATTTTTTCCTCTTTCTCTCTTCTTTTTATTTCTCTTATGATGTTATTATTTCCATTGTTCCATATTCACTGAAAAAAAATATTCAAAGATGATT
Organism: Danio albolineatus; assembly: GCA_903798035.1. Classification (NCBI taxonomy): domain Eukaryota; kingdom Metazoa; phylum Chordata; class Actinopteri; order Cypriniformes; family Danionidae; genus Danio; species Danio albolineatus. The sequence goes on along the minus strand of CAIGQQ010005973.1, from coordinate 3,663,016 downwards.
CCTTGGATTTACTAAAAAAAAATTATGTTAAGTGGTTGTAAACAATTTATTTGGGCTGAATTTAAACAAACAAATTAGGTTGAACATTATTAAATTTGATTTGTTTGTTTGAATTCAACACAAATCAATTGTTTGCAACAGTTTTGCAGACATCATTTTTTTCAGTGTTGTACTGCACTTTCTGTCAATGTCACTGATCACTGATGATTTATGTACTGTTATGTATGTTTCTAGATTCAGCAATTTTAAAAATGTGAGATTGTTAAGCTTGGAACTATAAGTTTTATTAAACTAAACTTACATTGTGAATGTCAAATTCTGCATGGTATAAACTAAACAAAAATGTGCTCAAAGCAAACCAAAAGGTAATTTGTTTTTTGTGAAAAACTAAAATTCTGAGTTGCAAATTTTAGACTACAAAAGATGCAGATCAATTATAAAAAAGTGGCTTAAACTTGTTTTAGACTAAAGTTTTGAAAATTCCACCTAAAAGCAATATACCTCTAAAAAACAGGTAACCTGTAAAAGATGTTCACATTTATATACCATTAGAACTTATATATCATTAGAAAATGATTAATTTGTCTGTTTATCTACAGTTTACATGCTTGACGTGTTTCACATTTCTATTTTTGGAGCATATTTGCATCTGTCTCATAATTTGTTATTTTATTTGAAAGTCTTGTGATTGTTTTTCAACAATATTTGTTAAACAAAAGGTCGTAACATTTCTTTATGCTGTACTTTATGCTGTAAAATGTTTTTAGGCTACCTGTAAATTAATTAATGCTATAAATTCAGATAGTCAAAGAGAACCAACAAATTACATTTAAAATCTGAATTTTATCAATATATTGAAATGGTGTATTAATTGTACAACATAAGGAATATTAAAAACACTATATATAGTGTGAAATGGTGTATTAATTGTACAACATAAGGAATATTAAAAACACTATATATATATATATATATATATATATATATATATATA
>CAIGQQ010005973.1:3596269-3612022 GCA_903798035.1 Danio albolineatus | reverse complement strand
ATATATATATATATATATATATATATATATATACAGCATGCTTTTAAAAAGAGCACTTATCACAGAAATAATATTCTCCAAAACAAAATCCATTGCAAATGTATCTTACTTAAATGTTACAATTAAATTAATATTTTTCTGTAGGTTACATTAAAATGAATTCCAGTCAGCTGGATTTAAGTTTAAACCTATTTAAGTAAAAAAAAAAAAAAAACACTTATATTTACAATTACTCATATAAGTTTACTGCTTAATGTTATTAAAGTATTTAGGGTAAATGCTCTAAAATCTATTTTTACTCGAAGCTTAAAATTTGTTGTATTTAGAATACTTGTGTTTGTTTCAATTCAGTGCGTTTAAGTACACTATCCAGATAAAATAAAATAAAAATACATGTGCTTTAGTGTGTTAGTCAAATCAATAAAATATATACTAATATAAAACTCTGAAATTTATAAGAGTGCCTTTAAAAAGCACTTTCCCCCCGCAAGTAGGGTTGCACCGTTTACCAGTACTTTGGTAGATTCGTGATACTATGGCTCCAAAATACTGGTGGTGCCAGTGTAGTTTGTAAATGGTAGCATCATCATTAATGGTTTATCTGCAATAGATAATGTTGCATGTAGAAAAAAATGGTGGAAAATGCATGTGGTCACTAAGAGGCTCACACGTATGTGCCACCATTTTATATTAATAGTCTGTGGAGCCCTTTAAGGTTGCAAAACTGTGTAGAATTCGCGCCTGTTATGGTAGCCTATATTGCACGTTTTCTAGCACTTCATTTTGAATGAATTGGTTCATTTCTGTTCCTGCTAATATGATTTAGTAGCTACAACAATCTCTTTAAAAGAACGACTCGCTAAGTGAAATTTTGAATTTAATTTTTTTTTTAAATAGATGAAAAACCCAAAATAGCAACATTGAAATTATTTTTGACCCCTTCATAGCCTAATTTTGTTGGAAAAAGTGCTCATTTGTAACAAATTTCATTCGGTATAATTTGTATCTTAATTTTAATGTATTTTTGTTGGTCAGTTATCTACAAAATAACGAAAAAAATGAATGAATTTTAGAGTAAAGCGAGGTGCAAATAATACTTTTTGGTCTTAAAGGAATTATGAATTAAATACAAGTAGGCCTATTATAACATAAAATATAGTATTTCTGACAATTTTCTTTGCAATTTGAGTTATGAATTACAGTATCGCAATACTACTTGGTATCGTGATACTTCAGCTGGTATAGTATCGTAAGATTAACTAATGGTATCATGACAACCCTACCCACAAGGAATAATTTTAGCAACTTGTCATTTAAGGAAGCACAAAAAAAAACATTAAAATGTATATATATTTTTTCTTAGATGGGGAATAAATCCAAGAAAACTTTCACAGAAACGGCCTAAAGGAAAGGGTAAGAAATCAAACAAACCTCCACTACATTCAGGACATTAGATAATAGATAAAAGAGTACATTGATTAATATAGCAGTGTTGATTATTTGATTATCCAACTGTTTTGATGTTGATTCCTATTTAACAATGTACATCTTTATAGCAGCTCCACCTTCAGTTCGTTCCCATCAGGTGTGTTAATTGAACAGCTACAACATTTCACTTTTATTCAAACATATGTAAATATTTTTGTGACAACATCTTCTTTCCCACAGCAGGCCCATGTTGATATCCATGTGTATGACTGTGTGACATCTGAACCACAGTATGCCCAGGTCAATAAAAAACGAAAACCGAACGAGGATGGTTTACATTATGCAGACGTTCAAGTCCTGCAGTCTGAACACGTGGCCGGCAGAGAAAACAGACAGATTTCAAGTGTTCAAAACACACAGTATGCAACTATAGACTTTACAACTCCTGCAAAAACACAGACGTCAGCTGAACCTGCAGATTTATTCATCCCACCTGGAGAACTACCGAGGCCAAGGATGTCCCAGAAGAAGAACGTCCATTCAAAGCGAGCATGATGGCATTTTAACATTTTTTTTTTTTTATGAAATACTCTTTTATATTGTACCCTTGAGAAAATAAATGTGTGATTTATATTTTGTATGTCATGTTGAAAAACACTTTTAAAAGTTTACTGTCTTTTAACAAAAAGTAAATGCCTTAAAGAAGTTTATATTGATTTTTTTTTAACTATTGTTTTTTTACAAAATCTAATTTGAATGTATTTCTGTCATTAATTATACATTTACTGTATACTGGTTCATTAATAGACAATTATTATAACATTATTAGCAGTGTTTGTCTGGTTTAATGTTGTAGATGCATTGTTTTCAGCAAAAGTCTATTTTAAATATGGCCTTCTTACAATAATTTGAAAGTTCACATGAAAATGTTAATTTGGTCATCATTTACTCATCATCATCCACTTGTTTCCAACCTTTGAATTTCTTTCTTCCTTGAACACAAATGATGTATGTAATGTAAAATAAGTACATTATTTTTCCAGACATCAACTACTTGATGTTTCTATCTTAAAAATGTCATTATGACCCCATTTATGATTGGAGTTATCAGTCTGTCCCGACTCTAACTGTCTTCTTTTAATAGTTATTTTCAAGTAGTGTTTGGATATTTTGAATTATGAGTTCTCTACAATGCTGCTGTACAGTCAACTATATTTCAGGTTGTTTATGAGTACTATGAGTACTAAATGATTGAATAAAAACAAAACAGTATTTTTTTCTTAACTAGAATTAGATTTCCAAATGGCAATTCAGTGTTTTCAAATACAACATTCAATACTGATGGGAAGTTCTTTGACGTCAGATTAATCAATTCTGCTTTCAAATCTGAGTCGTTTCACCTGGACGATTAGAAGTGGAGTATTTCTTATGAGTTGATGCCCTCTGCTGGTCATAATCTTGGGACTTGAGAAGCTGCGCATCGATGGATTTGCTCTTCAGTGTTTGGACTTTCAGCAGTGAAGATTAAACCACACACACTAACATAGTTTTAATTAACTAGAACTTCTATGTTAGCTGCTTTGACAATCTACATTGTAAAAGCTCTATAGAAATAAACATGAATTGAATAACAACGCTGAAGGTGAGACATTATTGACTAAATTATGACTACATTTTTTAACGATGTTCAGTCAAATATGGACATACACTCTTTTAATTTTAACATTTATTTATTTATTTTAACTAACCCAGTTGTTGGGGTTTTCCAAATTTATTTACTTATGAATTTATGCCCTCTGCCAGTCATAAAACCAGAACCCTGATTTTTCCAAGGGAGAGAACAATACACACACACACACACAAATTCTTGGTTGTTTTAACCCTATACGTTGAACCATATATGGACAAACCCTACTGTTGGCTTCATTCATACATATATAGGCTACATATATATTTTATTTATTTATTCAATTGCTGTTTTTTTCCACGTTAGATTAAGGTATGGGAGTATTTAGCAAACTATGCCGTATTAAATTAGGTAGTTATTAATTACTTAATCAAAATTAGACTGCATTAATTAACATGAGCGATATTCAATAAAATAAGCGATATTCATCGTGTGTTCTTATTCATCTTATTCTTGTTATTTAAGTTGTGAATATATAATTTATTCATGTTGAGTTCACATATTTGCAAATGCAGATCTCTGTCTGAGATGACGTCAACATTCCTGGAACTTATGCCTGGAACGCGTTCCACGGTCAAACAGTTCGAGAAGTGTCTGACGGCTAACCGAGCGGCCATTTCTACAATACGGTTTAATTGTGCGGTTGAGGTAAGGTAATGAGCTTATCTGTCGTTTTTATGTGTATTTTAATGTTTCCGACTTGGTATATTGCATGTTTGATTACTCTGGCGACTCCAGAAAACAGATGAATACAGTATATCGAACGTTCAGTTGCTTAAATAGGTTGCTCGAGCTAAACTTTTCGGTTGTGTTTGCTTCCTTTAGCCAGTTTCACACATCTGACCACTGTGACCGTCAGGACGTCTCACCATTGCAAACGGACCAGGGGGTCCCTGTATCCTTTAACACTAGGCCTCGAGCCGTTTTAACCACACCTCAACCTGGGAACAGTCTGTATATCATTGTGTAATTCCTTTATCTCTGTAAATATAATTTTTGCAGTCTAGAACAGTGGTTCTCAAACTTTTTTCACCAAGTACCACCTCAGAAAAAATTTCTCTCCAAGAACCACCATAATGACCAGTATTGAAATACAGTAGCGTAGTAGGCCTAATTAAGCAGCTACAGCACTGCACAGTTTAAAAACGAGGCAGATTAATTCCTATTATTAAGAATATGTTTTATTGTCAGCCGCTTTAAGCATTATAAATAGTTTAAACATTAACTGTGCTTGCAGACGAAAAAAACTTCAGCGTTTATATTAAAATGTGCTTTTAAAAGTGAAATAAAAATAGCGCCGTTCTTAGAAAGTACAAACAAAATTGCTGTACTTAAAAATTATAGCTAATTCATCAAAACCTGGAAATGTTGCTTGGGCCTGATGAATATTGGCTATATGTCATATACGTGTATATATAAAAAAATTTTAAAGTTTGAGATTTATATTGCATGTACATAAGACATAATTGTCTATCTTTGAAATGTAAACATTAACTTGTATTTTAATATGATTTAGAAGTTAGATCTGCTTACTGCTCGTCATTTACCGTAGGCCTTAGTGTGTCAGAGAAGTGAGTGATTAAATGCTTATTTGACCAATTCATCAATTCAACTACGAGCACATGTTAACACATTTGTAATAATTATTTTACCACTGATGCAGCATGGGGAAATTACTGAGTTTGCAGTAACTGAAATGCCAACACAACAGGACTGGTCTGCAGAAGGGCTTTTTTAGCAAGTGTGTATCTGCTCCACACAACCCTCCGCAAGCGATGTGTGCCTCTTCCTCTGTGCCAAGCAGATAGATTTGTTAATGTCTGATTACTTGATGCACTAAAGTAAACATTCTAAGCACACCAGTGTAATCGTACGCTACAGGGAGCAGCTAGTGATGTCTGACCACTGTGTTATCATAAGTGTCAAAGGGTTAAAAAAGTGTTCATTTTATTCTTTTATTATTCAGCGATTCTTTTGTGTACCACTAGAAGAAAACCCGCGTACCACTAACGGTACACGTACCACAGTTTGAGAACCACTGATTTAAAACAAATAAATCTTAAATTTGTTGAATGTGCCAGCCAGAAGAGGATGGGCCCCCCCTGCTGAGCCTGGTTCCTCACAAGGTTTCTTCCACAGGAAGTTTTTCCTTGCCACTGTCGCCTTTGGCTTGCTCACTGGGGGTTTGAAGGCACTGTATAGCTGTTTATGTATACTTGTGTGTTATGTTGTAAGTCATTTCATGTCTGTGACATCAATGCAAAGCTGTAACTTGCTTGAAAATAGCATCAAGCAGTTCATGTTTCCCTAGCTTAGATCTTAAAAAAAACTCACAGCCTGTAACGTTTCGAGTGCACCGTCTCTTTATCACTCTTGCCTTCTTTCCACTGAGTGGTACAGTACGGTACGGTTTGGTACGGGTCACCTTTATCAGGCTTGTGTCTCCACTGCAAAATGGTACCCCTATGGTGGGCATTGCATACGACAGAAAGTTGTTCACATATCACATACAAAACATGCTTTATACACATAAATAGGCCTACTTGTATATAAATGTTAATGATTATTGATCATTGATAATGTGAAATAGTACTGTAACGTCTGCGATTATATAAAAAAATTAATAAAACATTTCTGTACACATACAGAGCCTTACAGTCTCTGAAATGTTACCAATTACAAAAATTCCCAAAACATACATTTAGGCCTTATTTGGGTTCATAAATGATATGAAACATATACAGTCTGTACGAACCTCTCATTTTTATTCTTCACCAGCACATGTAACGTTAACATGTCATTAGAAAGTAATTCTGTCATTCGTAATGCTCCAAAAGGCAATGATAATAGTTAAACATGGCAGTTTGTTAATCTTTTAGGTCGCAGAAAGAATCATTTACTCCTTTGTTTTTTCGGGCTTCACTCTCATGTTTATCCATTTCTAAAAGGATGTCAGAAGCACTTCAATAATCATGTGCACATCACAAGCTCAAGAAGTTTGTTATTTCAAATATAGATGCACGGCGAGTGCATGTGAGCTCTCCAGAGAAAGTAAAAAAAAAAGTGGCTTTGTGGCGGTTCATCAAGATTTGTTTGAGCTCTGGTCGAGAATGGCTCATTATTACATGTATATAGTATTACGATGTAATGTCTCAGCTGTGTATTTACAAATGGCGCTTCCTTTGTTTTCATTCTCCTGGCTTGTGCATGCGCTAGTGACGAATCTCTGTAAACCAGTAGTGTTCAGCTGTGCATCTGGCTCCACCTTTTGGTACACTTTTGTTGTGCTAGATACCATTTAGAAAGGGTAACCGAAAAGTGGTATTGTTCAATTTTTGGTACCTTTTGACAGTGGAAATAGACATTAAAGCAAACTAAACTGTACCACACCGTACCACTCAGTGGAAACAGGCCATTAAAACTCTCCTAGATCACATGATCTCATACAACAAATTAATGACAATCATAGAACAAACCTCCAAAAACAAGAATAATGATATTGAAAAACCTATAACAAATCAGACCAAAATAAAGAAATAAAAAAAATTAACTATATATATTTAAATCCTTTTTAAAATAAACTCAGCCATACATTTAAAGAAATCGACGAATATTGGAGGCAAGGCATCTAAAGTGAAAATCAAAAAACTTGTAAGTAACATTGTAAAAGTAATCTCTCAGTGTTATCACCAGGATATGGGTACTTGACTACCTCAACACCATTGCATAAAATACAATCAAGTTTACAGTGGTTTTAAGTAATTTTTAAACTAATATACTCTATAATCTAAAATAATATAGTCATAATTTTGCTGAATATGCCAGCCAGAAGAGGATGGGCTCCCCCTGCTGAGCCTGGTTCCTCTCAAGGTTTCTTCCTGCTGCTACATGAGGAAGTTTTTCCTTGCCACTGTCGCCTTTGGCTTGCTCACTGGGTTTTTTTAAAGGCACTGAATAACCGTTGATGCAAATGTGTTGCATGTTATATCATGTCTGTGACATAAACACAAACCTGTGACTTGCTTGAAAATAGAATCAAGCAGGTCATCTAATCAAATTTTAGCAAAATAAAGTAAACATTCTAAGCACACCAGTGTAATCGTACGCTTCAGGGAGCAGCTAGTGATGTCTGATCACTGTTATCATAGGTGTCCAAGGGTTAAAAAAGTGTGTTCATTTTATTCTTTTATTATTCAGCGATTCTTCTGTGTAACAGTTTGAGAACCACGGGTTTAGAATAATATAATCTTAAATTTGTTAAAAGTGTCGGCCAGAAGAGGATGGGCCCCCCCTGCTGAGCCTGGTTCCTCACAAGGTTTCTTCCACAGGAAGTTTTTCCTTGCCACTGTCGCCTTTGGCTTGCTCACTGGGGGTTTGAAGGCACTGTATAGCTGTTTATGTTTACTTGTGTGTTATGTTGTAAGTCATTTCATGTCTGTGACATCAATGCAAAGCTGTAACTTGCTTGAAACTAATATACTTCTCTATAATCTAAAATAATATAGTCATAATTTTGCTGAATATGCCAGCCAGAAGAGGATGGGCTCCCCCTGCTGAGCCTGGTTCCTCTCAAGGTTTCTTCCTGCTGCTACATGAGGAAGTTTTTCCTTGCCACTGTCGCCTTTGGCTTGCTCACTGGTTTTTTTTTAAAAGCACTAAATTAGTATTGATGCAAATGTGTTGCATGTTATATCATGTCTGTGACATAAACGCAAACCTGTGACTTGCTTGAAAATGGAATCAAGCAGGTCATCTTATACAAATTTTAGCATTCAAGCATCATGATCCTGTAAATACGCAGATATGCCAATTAATCATTATCATTATTAGTTTCCATGCGAGAGCACGTTCTGGCCTTTGGAGGTGATTTATTATTGTTCACAGCGCCATATTTCCCTTACAAGATGTGCATGAAAATCGTAGCTTTTGCTAAATCACAATCTTAATTTCATTACGAACATTCACGCAGCCCTACTTGAATGTATATTTGGGATTGAGTTTTAGTTTTTACACACAAAATGAAAATACAATAAAACTAAAATGAATAAACAGCTTTAAAATGTGTTCTCTGTATGGGTTGAGATTACACACCCCCTCTCCGCTGAATGGTCAATTAAACCATGCTGTCATCAGCTGTTCCTCAGTTTTGTGTAGTGGAATAACATCTTAATTTATGGACTTCTCTCTAGGCATAAATTCGGCAACCTGTGCTTGCCTTATAATATTTTATACCATACTTTGCATGTGTAAACACATTACTCATTGGTCCACATCTTAGGCATGACACTTGTTTTATTTTGTTGACCAGCCCTTTATAATCTGTGAGAAAAATATCAGAGTGCTCAGCATGAAGTGAATGTATCTGTAGTATTCAGCAGAGCAGAGTCAACTTCATTGTGATATAAAGAGCAGCCATGACTTTAATATCCTGAGTAATGTATCAGTAATATTGAGTATGATGTCATTTGTGAATGGCTGGATTCCTTTCAGTAGGAACACTTACTGAACTGATCACTGATTTAAATGAATCGGTTAAATAAATGATACAATCATAGCGATGTAAGAGTTCGCTCAGAAAGCGAGCGGGATATTTACGTTTGTTTATTTGCTATAAATACTCGCGTTGTTCTGTGCATGTACTTGAGTTTTTAAAGGTACAGTTCATATATCTGACTGTATTTAGGGACAAAATTGTATCACAAATAATTTATAAATGTAAATATATTCATGATTTTAAATTCAAGAATACTTGTGCTGTGAAGTAAAATCTAATTGTGTGTGGAAAGCATTGTCAATGTACCAATATATCGAATTGAACCGAATCGATGGCATGATGATCGTAACCAAACCAAACTGTGACTTGTAGGTTCACACCAAAAATATTTATCATAATATTCCAAAAATCGATCACTTTTTTAGCAAATAAAAGAAAGCATTGCAAAACTGACAAACAGCTGATGACGACATGGATTGAAGTTGGGTCGACCAATTAGTGGAGAGGGGGCGTGTCATTTTCGCCTTTCTCTAGCTGTAATAATAACAGAGTGGATGATATGCAAATGTAAAAATTAAATTAAGCACAACCTGTGATTAAAAGTAAAGTTGTCCCTCAAAGAGGGGTGGTGGTGGTGGTGGGTTTATTTTTTTTTTTTTTTAAAGAAAAGTTTATTTGCACATGTTTCTCATTCATGTGCATTATTTTTAATTCAGAGTATTTTTATGTTCTTTTTAAAAAATGTTTGTGTGCATATGCAAGATGGGAGTCGAATCAAACATTAACACTTGCTTATTCTATAATTTCCTCTTTTTTCCAGCTTCTTGTGCTTATATAGTCATCAGTTTCTTATAGGTTCACATCTTTTCGTTTACTTTTGATATAATACAGTTTCTTTTTTACGTAATGAAACATTTTCAGTGGAGCTCTACAATCCCTTAAATATATCAAATAAACAAATAAAAACTCATTTTGGAGTCTTGTGTCATTATTTAAACATATTGATTCTCAGTCTGACTTTAAAATACTCATAAATCAATAATCTTGATTACAGTTTTACACAAGGATATCAGCACAACACAGTCAGTAAACATGAGCTCAAACATGCCTGTGGAAGCACATTTACTGTAAGTGTTTCAGTGCTGAATTTAAATCATCCTGTGAGGTGTGTTTTAGGGTTGTTTCCTCATCTGATGAAAATCCGGACTGATAAAATGAAACCATTACAGCATTAGTGTTGTCCGTCACTGGGGGAAGGAAGCCTCCTGAGCAGATATGATAACAAGTGTTTAGTGTTCAGAAAGAACAAACCTTCAAATGATTTCTCTGAGACTCTTTGAGAAGTGAGGTAATTTGTAGAAATTAAAGTTTTTATGGATGCATGAAAAACTGAGGACTAAATCAATTTTTTTTTAATTTAGCTGTTTTCCACTCAAAATAATCAGGTTATCCATGTGACCAAATTAATGCACCGAAAACACCAGCCTGGGAATTTCATAGATGCACATTAAAGGAGCACAGCTGATGGTGCAATGAAAGACTGAGATGTCCTTTGACTTAACAAAAGTAAAATTTATTCAGTTGCACATTCAATGTCCGAAAAAGAATTTCAAAATGACTAAAGAAGGGACTTCTCCATTAACATAAAGACTGACTTCACTTTCATGTTCATCAAACCTCTGTCACCAGTCTCACTGTGCATACTGGTGCATTATCATCATGATGCACGGCACTGCCTTCAGGAGACAGTGTTGGTCCTGCAGAATGGTTCGGTCCTTGGCCGTGACGTGCCCATCTAGCACAAGTATTGGGCCGAGGGAATGCCATCATATTGCAGCCCACCCCCAGACCAACACTGATTCACCCCCATGCTTCACCCTGGGAAAGGGATTTCTCATTCATTCATTCATTTTCTTTTCGGCTTAGTCCCTTTATTAATCCGGGGTCGCCACAGCGGAATGAACTGCCAACTTATCCGGCATTTGTTTTACGCAGCGGATGCCCTTCCAGCCACAACCCGTCTCTGGGAAACACATCCATACATTCTCATTCACACACATACACTATGGACAATTTAGCTTACCCAATTCACCTGTACCACATGTCTTTGGACTTGTGGGAGAAACCGGAGCACCCGGAGGAAACCCACGCAACCACGGGGAGAACATGCAAACTCCACACAGAAATGCCAACAGGCCCAGCCGGGGATCGAACCAGCGACCTTCTTGCTGTGAGGCGAACGTGCTACCCACTAGGCCACCGTGGCGCCAAAAAGGGATTTCTCTATAAGTAATATAAAGACTGACAAAATTGGAGAGGGGATAATGGATCCAAAAATTTGATACACTTTCTAATTTGGGATGTTCAGAAACAATAAACAAATCTTGCTTTTGGTTCAACAGAAGATCAAAGAGGTTTGCAAAAAGTGAATAAAGGATGGCAGAATTTTCTTTTTTTTGGGGTGAATTATCCTCTAATACAGAGCTGCCGGATGTGCTTTTGCTCTTTTGCTGGTGTTATTTCAGGTCCTGCAATGGCCATCAGTGGAGTCAGTGGCTGCATTAGATTAAAGGGATCTTTTAATAACACCATTGCCAGATCCTGATCTCCATGATTTAGTGGCCCTCACTGATAAAAACACTGCTGTGGTCTAAAGATGAGAAAAGCAGTCAGTTTTGAGGACAGCAGAAGTTCTTACCTTTCAAAAGACAAATTCAGTCATAACGTAAATTTGTTTGGATGGTATTAGATTTGAATAAAAGCCCATTTAACCACATGTGCAAAAGTTGTATAATTTGGCACACTGATAGAGGGCAGTGTCAACATGAACCACAGCAAGCCTGAAGTCTTTAATGCAAACTCTTTAGCACCACCATTTGTCCAAACCTTCACTTATGTTTATCATTATAACTTTTGAACCGGCCACAATCAAAATTCTTTTTTCCTCTGATTCCTTGGCTCAAGCCGATTCAAACACATCCTATGATGTTATTTTGTATGAATTTTATCGAATTCGTTCTAAGCCGTGTGTCTAATTTTTTCCCAAAATTGAATCACTTGATTTACAGACCATGCTGGCCAAAAGTTATGAAAATCAAGTTGCTTAGACCAAGGATTTTCGGATAACTTACGAACACTTTGACGTATTCACACCAAACTTGGTGTGTGTTATGACAACTGTAAGAGTCCATGTGTTAGCCCAACGACGAAGCTAACAGTATGGGTGAAGTAAAATGCATGTAAGCCTTTTAGCACATGTGAAAAGAAATATTTCTACTTGTGAGAACGTATTTTAATTAGTTTCCAACTCCGAATTTAATCTGACTCCAATTTATTATAATTTGAATGCTCATACCTAAAGAGAGTTTGATCTAGCCACTAGATTATATCATATTAAGTCAGTGATTGTCAGGAAATATGAGAGTTTAAACAAGAATTTGTACATTTATTTGTCAGGCAAAGATTTTCCATTCCAATTCACATAATTATACAAGATAAGCCAATTCAGATTGTACAACAGAGCTTAAGATCAATACCTGGCCATGTAGAAAGACATTACAACATACAAGCTCTGGGACAGAGCCCACAAACTTGTACGTTACAACGGGGTCTTCTGGTTACAGAATCCCCTGGCCTAAACAACGTCGTTACCTTAAATACCCAACAGGGCGTCACAGTGACCCTTGCCTAGTGTATTGATGTGTTAATCATCTCTGGAGGGGGGGCATCTGGCAGAGAGTTCATCAAAGTCAAAACCAAATGTAACAAATACCAGGGAAATATTACAATGACCTTAAGACCACTTTACCAATCACAAAGAGACATTTAAAATGATACCAAACATGAATATAAAACTACAAGATGCACCAAGTTAAAACCTTGAACCTTTTAAGTCAAATGTAAATGGTCTACTCTGATGGAGCAAAGACATACAGTCAGGAAGATAAGCTCAGGATGATTTGAATAGAACAGATGAACAGCTGGTCTTCTGATCTTCTCAGATTAGCCAGTTCATTCTCGTGGTCTTTTCTCGTAGAATTCCATAACAATTTTCAGGGTTTATTATCATGGAGAGATATAGCCAATTCTTACACAACTATGGTCTGAGATTATCTGCAGCATTTCGGCACACTGCCCCAAGTGGTCCGGAGATACTAAAAAAAATAATTTTTGGCTTGTAACTTCTCAACCGTCTGTCCAAAATTTATAAAAAGATCTCTTGATTGCTTTGCTCATTCTGACTGTGAACTGCTTGGCCCATTAGGTCCGTAGGCACCTATTGCATCTGTTCTGGTTCCGGTATTATTCTTCTTGCTTCTTCCACTCTGGGAGTCTACTGCAGCCCTATGAATCGTTTGTGGCATTTGCACAAACTTTAGCACAATGATAGTCAATGTTTAGTTTAATGAAAATGACAGTCTCATCTTCAACCACAACAAATTTGGACTCTAAAACTCTCTAGCGGCTGGAAGGGCATCCGCTGCGTAAAAACAAATGCTGGATAAGTTGGCGGTTCATTCCGCTGTGGCGACCCCGGATTAATAAAGGGACTAAGCCGACAAGAAAATGAATGAATGAACTCTCTAGCGCCACCACTTGTGCAAAGTTTTACTTATGTTTATCATTATAACATTTGAAGCGAATGGGCTACAATCAAAAATCTTTTTTCCTCTGATTCATTGGCTCAAGCAGATTCAAACGCACCCTATAATCTATAATACAGATTCCTGACCCTTATCACTTCAATTCTTTTGATTAAATGTTAAATTGGCTCGTAAGTTAACTGACATCGACAAATAAACCATTGTAAAATGTTCCTGAAATTATCTCCTTAAAACAGATGAATAAAAGGTAAATGTAGTTTAGCCAGCATGTAAAAACCTCCAACAACAAAATAAAGCAATTGAAAAACAATACGGCGCCACGGTGGCCTAGAGGGTAGCACGATCGCCTCACAGCAAGAAGGTCGCTGGTTCGAGCCTCGGCTGGGTCAGTTGGCATTTCTGTGTGGAGTTTGCATGTTCTCCCCGTGGTTGCGTGGGTTTCCTCCGGGTGCTCTGGTTTCCCACACAAGTCCAAAGACATGCGGTACAGGTGAATTGGGTAGGCTAAATTGTCCATAGTGGATGAGTGTGAATGTGTGTGTGTATGGATGTTTCCCAGAGATGGGTTGCGGCTGGAAGGGCATCCGCTGCGTAAAAAAATATGCTGGATAAGTTGGCGGTTGATTCCGCTGTGGCGACCCCGGATTAATAAAGGGACTAAGTCGACAAGAAAATGAATGAATGAAAAACAATACATCATCATAAAACAAAATATCTGAAATACCCCACTGCAAGTCTTAGATAACACAATTTTATTCTTAAAATATATATAAAATCATATTTACTGACAGCACTAAAGCAATACTTAGTGTTGGTGGGTTTAAAAAGAAGCACAACAGTAGCTGTTGGTAACACTGTAAGTCTAACAAGGAAATAAAAGATCAAAACAAATGGAAAATTTCTTAATTTTGAAAAAAAAAAATGATTCCACTGCATTACTGAGTAAACGTGCAGTTTGAGAAATGTTGCGCCTGCGAGAACAATCCTTAACAGATAAAAACCATTAAAAGCCTGTATGTTGAATTGTAAGCACATTTATATCACACACCAGCAGAGAGATGCTTGTCTGACAAAGTGCAGAAATGTGACTTTCAGATCTACAGGTCCAAGGCTAAATTACAATGATAATAAAAGCTTTCAATACCACATCAAGACAGAAAAACACGTTTCCTTGCTTAAATCGTCAAAACAAAAATAAGAAGTGGCAGAATATCACACAATGGAATGATGAAACTAAAACTAAAGATCTGGCCAGATCATCACTCATTAGCTGCTCGAAACAGAAAATCAAAGGCAGGTTTCACCACACGCTTCACTAATGTCAACCAGCCCACAAATAAGCAGCATAGATTCACGGCACACATTTTTCACAACCTGGGTCTGATATGGACAAATTAATCTAACCCAAAATTTGAAATGAAAAAAGTGGTTTGTCCCATTTCTCTCCTATAAAACCTGACATTAACTTAAAAATTTTCCTTGTTGTGGATCTCAAAAGATGCTTAAGAGACAACTTTTTTTACCCCATATAATGAATGTCGACACTAGCCTCGATTACTGTTGTAGTTCACCAGAAATGGAGAATTTATTCACCCTCAACATGCGAAATATAAAAGGACTTAACTTCTTCAGAAGAACATTAAAGGAACACTCCATCTTAGAGTTAAAACAGTAAGAGTTAAACAGTTGAGTTTTACAATTTCTGGATCCATTCAGCCGTACTCGAGGTCTGGCGGGAGCGTTATTGGCTTAGCTTAGCATAGATAATTAAATTAGATTAGACCATTAGCATCTCGCTTAAAAACGACTTAAGAGTTTCAATAATTTACCTATTTCAAGCCTGACTCTTCCGTAGTTACATCGTGTACTGAGACCAACAATGCAGCAATAAAATGTTGCTCTTTTCTTGGTTGATATGGCTAGGAATAATCCTCTCATTCTGGCATAATAATCAAGGAATTTTACTGCTGTAGCAAGTGCAATGTATTACACAACACCTAAAAATAGTACCCAGTGAGGTAACGAGGCAACAGTGCTGTGTAATATAAATGCATCTGCTGCAAAGTTTCTTGATCATTACGGCATAATGAGAGTATAAAGACAACTTTAGATTTTTTGTTGGTCTTAGATAAAGCGTGATGTTCCTTTAACCCTTGTGTATTCAACTCGACTACCCTTTCATTATTTTAGTGGCTGTTTTTGCCCTAATGACTTCCATTATAAATTACATTTTTTGATAGCAAAGTCATGACAGTATACAATCATGCTTTTTTGATTGTTGCTGGTTTTCCCTGTGGGGAAGAGGTCAGATTTGTCATTTGTATTGATCATCAGTTGGCAGCATTAACCCTTTATGAGAATTAAGTTTCTGGCGTTTATATGCAGTTCTGTGAAGTAAAACAGCCAATTATAGTGTGTGTGTGCATAAATACACTTACTATGTTCTGAGATTAAACATATCAAGGTAAGTGTACAAAGGTCTCCATTCTCTCTCACACACACACACACACACACACACACACACACACACACACACACAC
>CAIGQQ010005973.1:3565095-3596259 GCA_903798035.1 Danio albolineatus | reverse complement strand
CACACACACACACACACACACACACACACACACACACACACACACACTCCATATAAAGCCATAAACTAAGCTTTTTTTTTTGTCACTGTAACTGATGATCAACAGTAAAAAAATTAATGTAAAAAAACGTTTTTCCTCTTCCCAATAGGGAAGACCACCATCAATCAAGAATGCATGATTATATGGTGTCATGGCTTTGCAATCAGAAAATGTTGTTATAATGGAAGTCAATGGGGCAAAAACAACCACTAACATAATGAAATGATAGTCAATTTGCTCAGTGTGTTGAGTGTTGATTTATTTATTTAAATTTTCAAAGCACTTTCCCAAAATATGTCTCACAATATGATTTGTCACCAAAAATCGCTCATTGCCTGAAGTTGTGGCCAAGTAAGGCCTTAAATTAACTCTAGAATGGGTGAAAACATCCCCAACAGCACACATGGGCTAATAAATTGAGCTGAAACTGTGGTCTATGGTGATTCATAAAATCAAAGTCGATGGTTAGCAGCACTTTGAGAGGCCCCGCAAAAATCAGGCAAAACGTGGCTTTTGACAACACCAGGTCTTATGAACTCATAATCAGTCTGTCTAAGAACTGTTCAATTTCATGCACAAACAGACCATTTTGCTTCTCAAGACCTCAATGTAGAGCCTCATCGGAATTTAGCTCTGAAACTATTGTTCTTCTTTACTGTTCAACTGAAGAAAAAAAATGTAGTAAAACAATTTTAACATAAAATGTAATTTCCATGGTCAAACAGCTGAGGAAGAGAAAGAAAATTGAAACTTAACAGTCTAGCAACTACAAGAATGAATGTTGAGGGAAAGCCAGCATCAAAACAGCCTTATTCATGACGGGTCCTGCAAGAACAACAAATGCAGAAAGAAACTTTAATGTTTCTAGAGTGAAATACACATAGAAAAGACTTTTAAAAAGACTTCACAAGAATAGAATCATCAAACACTGCACTATACCTTAAAAGATTCCTTTAAATCAAATTAAAAACGTACAAATGGTCTAGTCTGTCTTGTAAGGTTTTTGGCAGCAAATCCCTTTAGAGAACGCTGTAGACGCATTTACTAGTTCAGATGGAGAGAATGGGTCTGTAATAATTTCCAAGCTGCCAATTTCACAGGTCATAAGTAGTCTAGGGTGAGCAAAGGATTAATGGTCATTATCCCAGGCTCAATTTTTGCCATAAAATGATAATTAGGATCATGTTGGTTAATAATTAGGATGCAGCGGTCACATTTAAAGGAAACGGAAAGTGCTTAGGTGAATGTCTACTATAATGTGCTTGCATTAATTGCACACGGGCACACACACACATACACACGCACACATTTCGAACGTCTTTTGGGTCAGCGGACTTCAAATCTCTTGAAGTCTGTAAATGCTACATGATAAAGTGTTCTTTTCCTTCTATTGCTAATTACTCTGTGGACAATGATGTGTAAAGTTTAAGTTCTTCTCATGTTCAGGAAATAATATTAAAACCAATATTTTTGGTAACTTGTTCACGAGAAGTGAAAAAAAAAGTAGGTTTTTTGTTTTTTAATCGGGGCTTAGACTTCCAGGCCTTGGCTTGTAAAGTAGTCTTCCAGTTCTGTAAGCCTCTCAATTAGCATTACGTCCAGGTCAGCGTCATCCTGTCTACCTCGACGAGGTCTTCCTCGCGGCCCCTTCACACGCAGAGGAGCCAGGTTAGTTTTAGCCTTGCGTTTGCGAGGTTGCGTGAAATCTGGAAAGTCTAGAACTCGCTTCCGTTTCTGATGCCCGATGCACACCAGAGAGCCGTTCTTCTCTTTTGGTTCTTCAAATATTGTCTCCAGGCTTCTGTGTGAACAAAAGTAAAAACGTTGGATAAACACATTTTTTAAAGAACTGATTCATTAATCAATAAAAAAATGCAAAAACAAACCTGTTAGGGATTGGTGACTTGTAATTCTTGTTGGTATAAATCTCCTCCAAACTGAACTCCTTTTTCTTCAGCCTAACAAGACACAAACATCAACAAGTACTTTAGAGTTGAAGATTGACTTTATTTCATATATATCCCCAAAATAAGATCATTTAGATGTCCAGTGGTAAGTTCCTTCATTATCTACAAAAAACAACACATTTAACTGGCAACCAAGCTTTCCAGTTTTCGCAGTCATTGCAACATGGAAAAAGATTCTAAAATGGCTGAAACCCTGACCTTTTCAGCCATAGCGAGACAAGTTGGTCATTCCAAATCTATCTAACTCAAGTCTCCCAAATAGGCTTATTTCCGTGAAAGATAAATGCAGGAGAGCACATGATTGCAGTTTGTTTCAATCAGCACAATGCTCTTCAGACCTCAACAACAGGGTAATGTTAAGAGAATTTTGACTTAAAGCCCCTCAGTGACCAACCTTAATGACCCGAAAGAAATCAAAAGTATAGATTCAACTTTACTGAGGAACTTTCCGAGTTGTGCAGACAGAACTGGTCAAAATTTGACTTTCTCCATCTAACGAGATGGGTCTGATGAGAAACATTATGTTCCTTGTCAAACTGAGAAAAGATTAAACCCAAAGTTTGTAAAAATGAAGCCTAGTGGTGAAAAGTCAAGGTATTGATGATGTTTTCTGGAGTTGGGCCTCTTATAAGCTGTGAGGCAAAGTTACTTAAATAGCACCTATGATGAAAATCATCTTTTGTAAGCTGCTAGTGTGTCCACAGTCATACTGGAGTGATATAAAGACAATAAGTCTCTTTTTTTGGAATTCCTGACATTAAAATAGGATCCAAATCCCTCCTATTTTGAGGCCCACCGCAATGTGGTTGTGGCCCACCGCAATGTGGATGAATTGATTGAAAGCCGCATATTAACATGTCTCCATAGTAACACATAAAATCATATCAACAAGACAGGACGTGTGGAAAGCAACCAGGATTTAAAGATCCGTTCAGCTCACTGTGATCATCATCAAATGTGATCAAGAATGAGTTTAACCTTTTAAAACAGTGCATAGTTGTAATGAATTACAGCAATTTTACAGTCTTTATCACCACAGCCACGCCAGTACAATTATAACAGGCACTTCAATCCCTGTTTGTGGACGCTAGATCAGGTTTATTTTGTAGAATAACAGATATCCATACAGCAGTGGATATTAATGTGTATTCTGTCACATTTGCTGAGCAGAAACAGTGCAAAGTTAAACGTGCGTTGTGTGTGTGTGTGTGTCCACTGTGTGTGCATGAACTTAGTAATGACATTGTGTTTGTGACTCATCTTGAATTAACTCCACAACAAATACATCAACTAATCATTGGGAAAGTTCTTACTGTAGTATTTCTCACAAACATTACGTGAGATCTGCTTCCATGTCTGTCACTGTGCTGTTTATCTGATGCAGCCAAGGCAGAGATTGAGGCACACTCTGACAGGCACACATGCGGGGTGAACCACTAAAATTTGATGTAACAGGTGGAATAATTGTGTCATTTGCGGTTCGGGTGCAGGTCGGGCGGAATGTGGGACCAGTAGTCAATAAGAGTGCAGCATTGTAGGCAATCATGCGGCAACTGATGGGACAGCGAGCACTCAACTCTATGCTCTTATCAGAACTTAAATAAAGCTCATCATAGCGCTATCAGTCTTTCCCGAATTACACTTAAGCTTTGATTGCAGCTTACCTTCTAGCGTGTTGCAGAGCTTCGAGAGAGGCAACCAAGAGTGATCCAATATTGTTAGCTAACAGCATGTGTGTATCTTGCTATATTTAAAAATATATATATATATATTCTCTGTGTAGTCTAGTTTTATTCTATCCATCCCATGCCTCGCATCAAGCACCGTGTCCGAGAGTCTTGTGTTTGATTTAAATGTGCGACAGTCAGCTGAAACCATTAACAACTGATGACATTCTAGTAAAATATAATCAAATTTAGTATGATAATTAACACTGTATTCAAATGACTGAAGCAGACACTATACTACTTACATTAAAACTTTTTTATGCATACAAAATAACTACAGTATTTTACATTTAACTAGACCTCGGTAGGTTTGCACCAGCTGTTCGTAAGTTCTTTCTTCTAGCTAGTTTGTATTTAAGTGTGCTTTCACATCTGTGGTTTGGTTTATTTGGTGCAGACCAAGGGCAACAACTGATACATTGTAGCTTTTTTTGCCGTTTTGGGTCCTTTTCCAACCACACTGATTGCTTTGGTCTGAACCAGTTGAAAAGAACCAAAATACAGTCATGTGACAAAATCCACGTCACTCATTGGCCAGACGTTATTGAACATATTTCCTAAACTGCTTTTCGATTGATCAGAATTGACATACGGGAAAATGCCAATGGAACTCACGCAAGTAAACGAACCGGCAGACACAAAATGTCGCTGCACTGGCTGAATGTATCCCTGGTCATAGTATACAATATAGTTTGTATACATCACTTTAGACAAACTATACATTTCGAGAATGAAGCACAGCAGCAAAAAAACTATGTTTTAATGCATTGCAAACGGCGAAGGTGTGAGGCGGAGGTGTGAATTAATTTAGCTAAACTGCAACATGGTTATCTTTTGTAAATATTACCAATGACCCATCAGGTAATGTTTTCCACCTCTTCTGTTTAAAACTTGGCAAAGCGTTTTCCTCCAAACCCTATAAGATGGGACAGCGCATCGGACTACGGCAGCTGGATTAGTCCAAAAAAAGCACAGTACTTTTTGTGATTGGGTCTGTTTTAGTTTGGATCATGTTCTCATCACAACAAACTGCTCCAGGGTTTGTTTGAAAGCGTACCAAGACCACCTCTTCATAGAGGTCTCGGTGCGCACATTTGGTACGCACTCAAATGCGATTGCTACTTTTACGCCTGCCCAAATGAACCGCACCAAGAAGGAAAACAAACTCTAGTTCGATTCAATCAAACTAAATAAGGCAGGTGTGAAGGCACCCTAGGTCTCAGTATGCTTTTTTTGGTCCGCGTTTGGTACGCACTCGAGTGCGATTGCTACATTCACTGCTGCCCAAACGAACCAGACCATGAGGGAAAATGAACTCTAGTAGGTGTGAAAGCCCCCTAAATTTGTGCTTCATCTCATCATCTCTTTTCTACCGTTATATATGGAGTGAGCTGTAAATATTTAGTTGGAATGTAGCGTTACACTTAAACTTGTAACTTAGTGTTGCTTTAAGTCACAACTAGAATACGTTTTAACTTGCACACGGCTGGTGCAACTGGCCCCTGGATACCAAATGAGATGCTTTTTGATTATCCCACATTAAATAACATGACATTGCATAAATGCTCATTTATTTGTAAAAGGTATGAGAGCTGAATACTTGCCTCTTTGGTTTGGGCAGTCCCATTGGAGTAAGGTTGTTATCTGGTTTGGGAACAGTCTTACGAATACGGATTTGGGAGACCCTTTTTGAACGCTGACCTCCTTGAGCTTCAGCATTAGCGTCATAAAGTTCCACCTACAAGCAAGATGATATCCGCGTCTATATATATATATATATATATAGATATATATATTCACCAACTTGCATTCGAATCATTTCACACATGGTTGTTAAGTTAAAATACCTGGTTCATTTCTCTGGATACCCCCCGATTGTGCAAACCAGGGTACTTGACATTTGCACTGACGATAGCAAAAGTAGGCACAGATTCAGTGGGGGATACATCCAATCGTGCTGACTTGGGGCTGATGCTGTGCCGTGAGGGATGATCCAGAATCCTTTCTGGCGTGAGATGAATTTTTGACAGAAGACAGACTGCCTTCCTACAAAGTGACGTAAAGAAGTAAAGCTTTCAGAAAGCAGCAGGTGATAGCAAATATAACACCAGTCAACATCAACATGATTAGATGATCAGCTTAGAGGGGTAGATTACTGTGGTTTGTAAATACTCCGTTGGCTTCATGCTTAAATTTTGAACTCTGGTGATTGAATGAACTCATTTGAAAAAGGCAGGTTGGTTTTATTGGCATATTTCTATTTTTTTTCTCTTTTCTATAAAGATTGCTTTGTTGCTAGAACACATAGAGCCTGTTTACACCTAATCACATCATGCGTGTTTTTCTGATCGGATAGCTATTTTACATTTGATCACCTAAACACATATGCGCTAAACAAATATGATTTCGATCTTCAAATCCCACCTAAATGCAAATTTATTGCAGTTACATTGACTAAAGCATGACATACACATGCTGTTTAATACGTGCAAGAAATCATTCAAGACTGTAAATGATTTACATTCATTTATCTATAACCTACTTCCAAAAAAACTCCAGTGCTTTTGTAAATGAACGTAAGACTTTATTTTTAGATTATTTTTCCTCTGTTTTCACAGATGTGCTGCCTCTGTGTTGGTAATGCTGCCATTTGATACCAATTTAACATTTTAATTGAATAATTTCATGGTCAAAATTAAAAGAGAAACAAAAATAAAAGGAAACAAAGATCCCAAGCTGCCATCTGTGGCATTTCTGTTGCTTATTGCATTTGCTCTGTTATATCTGATGGCCATACAGCCCACAACATGTGCTCTCATGTTTACTTTTTACGTTTTGGAAGAGGTAAAATTAGCATATGCATTTAGACCTGTGCAATTTTGTCTAGAATGCATACCAGAAGTGGTTTGAGGGATCTGATTTATATCCATCTCAATGCATTTTGAAGAGCATTTACACTTCTGCATTTCACACTCGGATAGTTATGTTAGATCGGAAAAAAAACGCATGGAGTGACCAGGTGTAAACAGTGCCATAGATACGAAGTATTAATGCACAACTAACAGCACTAAATCAAAAAGAAGAACAGATCTACAACTGTAACTTTTTGTGTTCTAGTTGGAATACTTTGTGTGAATGGGCCTTGACACAGCAATGCTCTTGCAAAGGGAGATCTATGTTTGGCTATGATTTGTGATTGATTTTATTCGCTAGAATCTTATCACATTGTGCCTGGTTAAAGTTCTGAGTAGTTATTAGGATGTTGCTATGAAATTTCTAAGCTGTGGATAATTACGTACTGATCCATCTCTAAATAATTCATGCTTGAATCTGCACAGCACTATAGAATGGCCGATTATCCCCCAAAAATTATATCTTTACATAGTGTTTGAAGTCCAGATTGCTTTAATGCAGAAAAATAATAAGAATATCCTTGCAATATACAACAGGGTTGTGGCATTTTAAGCATGGCCCCCTTCAAATGTTTAGTGATTAGTGATTTATTCACCCTCAAGTGGTTTCAAACCTTTATGAGTTTCTTTATTCAACTGAACACTTTTTACAGTCTGTAATTATTGACTTCCATAGTATTTGTTTTTTGTACTATTGAAGTCAACGCTTAGTTTCCAGCAATCTTCAAAATATCTTCTTTTGTGTTCAACAGAATAAAAAAAAACAAGCAGGTTGAGGAAGTGGAGGGTGAGTAAATAGCAGCTGCGTCCCAAATGGCACACTCTACACTATGTATTTATGCTCTTAAACACTCAACAGCATAGTATATGCATGTAGTGTCGTCCCAAATTAAACACTTATGTTTTTTTACTAAGCGGAAATTCAAACCTTTCCTTGATGAAGTTTGACGGTTTTGTGAAATAAATGACCAAAGTACCAAATAATACCTTCCAGGAGTATAACCATATTCACCATGGGGAGGCGCTATAACCACTCTTGTAGGAGAATTTTGCTGTCACAATTCAAAATAAAGAAAATAATCTAATATGAGCTCCTCCCCTTCCGCTATGTGAGCAAAGCAGCGGCTGTTGAGTGTATGAAGTGTCCATCATTCCACACTTCATTTTACTGGTCGAATAAGTGCATCATCTGGGTAAATAAAGTGCACTTATTATTTTTTGAGGTTTCAGTGTGAACGCACTAATTACACTATTTATACTACATTCACTTTATAATGCGTTCACACCAGACACAGAAAAAGCCTCAAGCTTGAGTGATTTACATGTTAAGTCAATGCAAAAATGTGAATAGACATCCTGCGGACCGTTTCAAACTAATGACACTGCGCGAGTTCGAAAATTTGAATTTTAGTGGACATTCGCGCCACGTTAACCAATCAGGAGCTTGTGGGGGCACGATTATGATGTAGTGCCTGTTGTTGGTGTCCCGGGGGAAAATCCTCCAGCCGACACTGACAACAGTTCATCAAACTGGGCTCGACTCAGTCAGAAGTATCACTGAAAGCTTCCATTGTCCATAATACGTTTCTGGAGAAGTTTATGAGCTCACAGAGCTGGGTGCACCCCTAAGAGGATCTAGTTGACTCAGACACGGCTCCAAATGAATCAACGCTGTTTTCCAGTCTTCATAAAGCACATAAACAAAGTTATTCTTTCTATAAAATCCATGTTAGAGTAAGCTAGAGTCACCGGGCCGACAGAAGCCCTGCCCATCACGCAAATCCACGTCTGTTGTGAAGTAAATTTTACACACAAATGAAGCGAGTAAACTCTTCACGTGTCTATTTACACACGAATAATCCACGCTTTATGATTTATTCACGCTTGCCGGGTCTGGTGTAAACACAGCATCAGTATGCCATTTGGGATGCACCTACAGATGGAATTTTCATTTCTAGGTGAACTATTCTTTTCAATAACAAAATGCAGGGGGATATGCCCACCGTGCTGAAGCTCTTTTCCTGCTGCGTGTAACTTCTTGACAGGATCGTCGTGTATAGCTATCAACGAAAAAATTTAGATCAATATGAGTTGAATTAAAAATGCAAATCATCTCTGATTATGTAAAATCAATCTTCATGCAAAACATTATTGATTTTAAAAAGTTCAACTTACTGGTGGTCATTGTCCATGCCTGGTGGTGCTGTAAAGTCAACCAGAGGTCGAAAAGGATGAGACCTGCACCGGCCCAAAATCTGACTCACAACCGTATGTATACCAGAATGTGACAGCTGCGTGAGAGGGAAGTTGAGCCTCCTGTGCCGAAACCACTTTCTGAAGGATGTTGGAGAAGATAAAGCTAGGACGGTACTAACACCTGCACCAGAAAAGCTCCATTTGCTCAAATTAGACAAAGGAGGAGTGGTGGGTCGGAAAAGTTGAGATAAGCTAGGACAACACGCAGAGCCTTTATCCAGGTTAACAGGTAAAGCATTTAAAGGACACGCTAGCATACCAGTTAACTGTGGTGAGAGAGGAAGCATGAAGTCCTCAAGAACTGGCTGGCAATGGTTGGATATCTCTCCTCCCTGCTCAAGAAAGGACAGAGTTTCTCCAGCTTTAAGAGAGGGAAATCCAGAAAGGTGATGTTTCTTTCCACCACAGTGTTTGAGCTTAGATCCAGTTCTGCTGTAACCAGTCCACTTGTTCAAGTCATTTGAAGAACAGCTACCAGATACCAAGCGAAGGGCAGTGTCTGAGAGTTGAGTTAACAGTTTGTTGGTACTGCTGTCCAAAACTGATTTGGAGGACCCATTTCTAGGGGCTGAAAGATGGGAACTGGTGCACGCTTGAAATGTTAGAAGAGAGCCAAAAGATTTTCTTTCACCTATATCTTTTACCAAATGGTTTGATAAAGTGAGTTCACAGTACGGCTGGACTGACATGTCAGACTCTTGACTAGGTAATTTTAATGGACGGTCTTTTGTGCATGACAACTCACAATCAATGCGCTGTGCCTTATATTCCATCTTTGTGCTCTCTTCTGAAGCTCCAGCATTTGTTCCTTTCAGTTCATTCCTATCCTGTTGTGGCATTGGGACGTGATCAAAGTCTGAAGTACTCAGTGAGGTAGTAGTGGAGTGAAAACTGCCATTTATTTTGATCTCGTCCCAGATCTCTCCTTCTTTCTTATTATGATTTTGAAAAGGATCTGAAGAAATCTTCGGTTCCTCGTGGTTGGATTGTGCGACAAGTGGCTTAGTGGGAAAACTAATTTGAGTTAAAGATTGCTGTTGAATATGTTCGCCTTTGACTTTAGTAGAATTTGCCGATGCCACCAGCTTCCCAGATGTCGCTGAATTTGTTGGCTTGGACAAAAAATAAAGAGGATCTGTGTTTGACTTAGGATGTGAAAGTTTCAGAATCTTAACGTAAGGCAACTTAAGCGGTTTCTGAACATGTAAACATTGATTATTCAAAGTGTCTTCCTCTTCCGGACAAGATTTCTCATTCTCATCAGGGGACAGCACTTCCTGCTTACAAGAAAGTCCCTGGCTGTCATTTTCATCTGAGCTGCTAATCACAGAATCAACCAATAAGCTTAATCCAACTCTATCCTTCTCAGCTTCTAGTTCCATCTCTAGGTCCTCAAAATCTGAAACCGGTGAGTATTTCCCCTGCAAAATATTGTCAGTTTGTCTTGAAGGGGACGTTTTTAGGATTTCACATGATAATGAGCCAGTGCCATTGACCTTTAAACCTTGACAGCTTAATTCGTCAGGCTTACGGGTAGGACTCTGGCTAGACCGGGAAGGAGTTGACATTGTCCATGAACCAATAGGGTCCTTTTTTGGTTCACATGACAGTGATCTATAAAGAGACTGTGGCCTAGACAGGCAGGCATTTGAGATTATGTCTTTGTTGTCTTTTACCACTTCTGCATCCACTCCTGCAACAACACAACAATTCAAATAAGTCAAATCAAACTGTAATACATGTGTTAGCTTGCTTTCAGAATAATGAGTCAATCGACACAAGAATAATTGTTCTCATTAACTAAACATGCGTATGGGCTAATTTTTTGTGTGAAATATGTGTACATTTTCAAAAATAAATAAATATTCACTAAAAACTATTGGCTACACTTTATTGAAAAGGTGACATCATTACAATGTAACTATCTATTTAACTACTAATTACATGTACTTACTATATGGTTGGGGTTAGAATTGTGGATTCTATTTAGAGTAAGTTACATGTAATTATGCATAATTCATTCTAAATACAATAGTATGTGCACAGAACGTGTGTAAATATGTAAATTTAAGTGTTACCAAACTTTTGGACAAAAATGTATTCTAAAATGTACAGGAAAAAAATTCAAGAACAACTTATAATAACCATGTATGCAGAACCCTAAATATAATTAGATATGTTATTTACACGGTGGGTGAAAAGTGACAAACTGAAAAGAGATAAAAACTTAATAATACAGTATAATTAAAGGTATATTGTGTGTGTGTGTGTGTATATACAGTGCATCCGGAAAGTATTTATAGCGCTTCACTTTTCCATATTTCTTTTAATGTCACAGCCATTCCAAAATAAATTAAATTCATTTATTTCCTCAAATTTCTACACGTAATACCCCATAATGACAAAAAGAAAAAGATATTTTGAAATTGTTGCAAATTTATTAAAAATAAAAAAAACTGAAAAATCATGTGCATAAGTATTCACAGCCTTTGCCGTGAAGCTCTAAATTGAACTCAGGTACAATCTGTTTCCACTGATCATTCTTAAGATGTTTCAGCAGCTTAATTGGAGTTCATCTATGGTAAATTCAGTTGATTGGACAGGATTTGAAAAGGCATACACCCATCTATATAAGGTCCCAGGGTTGACAGTGCATGTTAAAGCACAAACCAATCATGAAGACAAAGGTATTGTGTGTAAACCTCAGACAGGATTGTCTCAAGGCACAAGGCTGGGGAAGGGTAAAAACAAATTTCTGCTGCTCTGAAAGCTCCAATGAGCACAGTGGCCTACATCCGTAAGTGGAAGATGTTCGGAACCACCAGGACTCTTCCTAGAGCTGGCCGGCCATTTAACCTGAGTGATCGAGGGAGAAGCGCCTTAGTCAGGGAGATGATCAAAAACATGATGGTCACTCTGTCTGAGCCCCAGCATTCTTCCGTGGAGTGGAGAACCTTACAGAAGGACAACCATCTGTGCAGCAATCCACCAATCAGGCCTGTATGGTAGAGTGGGCAAACGGAAGGCACTCCTTAGTAAAGGGCACATAGCAGCCAGCCTGGAATTGCCAAAACCGAAGGCATCTGAAGGACTTTCTTAACCATAAGTAACTAAATTCTTTGGTCTGATGAGACTAAAATTGATCTCTTTGGAGTGAATGCCAGGCATTACGTTTGGAGAAAACCAGGCACCGCTCATCACCAGGCTAATACCATCCCTACAGTGAAGCATTGTGGTGGCAGCATCATGCTGTGGGGATGTTTTTCAGCAGCAGGAACTGGAAAACTAGTCAGGATAGAGGGAAAGATGAATGCAGCAATGTACAGAGACATCCTGAATGAAAACCTGCTTCAGAGTGCTCTTGACCTCAGACTGGGGCGACGGTTCATCTTCCAGCAGGACAATGTCCTAAAGCACACCGCCAAAATATCAATGGAGTGGCTTCACAACCACAACTCGGTGAATGTCCTTGAGTGGCCCAGCCAGAGCCCAGACCTAAATTCTATTGAACATCTCTGGAGAGATCTGAAAATGGCTGTACGTCACTTCCCATCCAACCTGATAGAGCTTGAGAGGTACTACAAAGAGGAACAGGCAAACATTCCCAAAGAAAGGTGTTCCAAGCTTGTGGCATCATTTTCAAAAAGACTTAAGAATGTAATTGCTGCCAAAGGTGCATTAACTAAGTATTGAGCAAAGGCTGTGAATACTGATGTACATGTGATTCTTTAGGTCTTTTATTTTTATTTATTTATTTTTTCACATTGTCGTTATGGGGTATTGTGTGTAGAATTCTGAGGAAATAAATGAATTTAATCCATTTTGGAATAAGGCTGTTACATAAAAAATGTGAATAAAATGAAGCGCTATGAATACTTTCCGGATGCACTGCATATGATTAGAGGTCCAAACAATCACCTGATCTGTCCTTATACAAGTTGTGATTACAGTACATCACCCTGTGTCTGGAGACATGGCACACTTGGTACTGCTAGAAAACATTGTAGCGCATACTCTAAAGAGAGTGCGTCTCTACAGAGCACGCTGTTATGTTTGCTTAGAGTGACTATTCGCGCTTGACAGAAACCCCTTATATGGAGCTGGTTTGGGCTCGTATTATGCAAATTACTACACCTGTGCACACAGGTGCTCGTTTAGAGAAGTCCAAATTCCCTAACAGAAGAACCAGTTTAAGAACAAGCTCATGTGTGTACAACTAGGCAAGTTTTCATTAGGGATTTCAAATGTGCGTATAAATAGGAAAAATGCACGCAATTATTAGTAAATGAGACCCATGACTAGAATTAGCAAGTAGGAAAACGTGGTCTGATGTTGTAGCACACACTAACTGCCACTGGCTAAATATCCCAGACCAACTATGCTCATCACAGCAGTTCTACTTCATAGGATTTAAAATTTCTAAAATGTGGGTTTAGTCTTGCAATTATTTTAAAGTTTAAGTAGCTATACGTGTTAGATAAACATTTACCAAAACTGCAAGCTGGTGAAACACTTGGAGTATTTGGACAGCCAAAGGAGATGTCTCTTCCCAGTTGGCCAACTTTACTGTGCAGCTGGGCTAAACTGCGTGTGTGTGCACTGCTTTGTGAACACAACTGGTCCATCCTCCTCTCCATTGCCTCCAGACGTTGAGCCAGAGATCCCAAGGTATCAGTCAGCAGACGTTTCATCTCATTTTGATGGGAGACAAGAAATCGCTCCAGAACTCCAAGCTGTTCTCCTGATGGTCCCGCTGGAGGAGATGAAGGAGATGTCCATGGTGGATCTCTGAGCTTGCCCTCTGCAAAGAGATATTGATCAAAAACAGTGTTTTATAACAGTGGCATCCTGAATTGTAGAAAACAGCAAACATATTAATAATTTTTTATAATCAGTTCTTGCACATTACATACACTCACTGGCCACTTTAATAGGTACACCTCACTAGTACCAGGCTGGACCCCATTTTGCCTTCAGAACTGTCCTAATCCTTTGATGCATATATTCAACAGGTACTGGAAATATTCCTCACAGATTTTGGTCCATATTGACATGATAGCATCATTCAGTTGCTGCAGATTTGCACATCCATGATGCGAATTTCCCGTTCCACCTTAAAGGTGCTCTACTAGATTATGATCTGGTTACTGTGTAGGCCATTTGAGTACAGTGAACTCATTGGCATGTTCAAGAAAACAGTCTGAGATTATTTGCACTTTATGACATGGCGCGTTATCCTGTTGGAAGTAGCCATCAGCAGATAAAGGGATGGACATGGTCAGCAACAATACTCAGGAAGGCTGTGGCGTTGAGACGATGCTCAATTGGTACTAAGGGGCCCAAAGTGTGCAAATATACCCCACACAATTACACCACAAGCACCAGCCTGAACCTTTTTTATACAAGGCAAGATGGATCTATGCTTTCATGTTGTTGTCGCCAAATTCTGACCCTACCATCCAAATGTCACAGCAGAAATCAAGACCCATCAGACCAGGCAACGTTTTTCCAATCTTCTATGTGCCTGTGAGAAATGTATACTCAGTTTCCTGTACTTAGGTGACAGGAGTGGCACCCTGTGTGGCCTTCTGCTGCTGTAGCCTACCCGTCTCAAGGTTTGACGTGTTGCACATTCAGAGATGCTCTCTGAATACCTCAGTTGTAACGAGCGGTTTTTTGAGGTACTGTTGCCTTTCTATCAGCTTGAACCAGTTTGGCCATTCTCCTCTGATCTCTGACATCAACAAGGCGTCTACGCTCACAGAACTGCCGCTCACTGGATATTTTCTCTTTTCGGACCATACTCTGTAAAATCAGCAGTTTTTGAAATAGTCAAACCAGCCCATCTGAAACCAACAACCATGCCACATTCAAAGTTCAAAGATTGGCTGATTAGAAATTTGCATTAACTAGCAGTTCGACGGGTGTACCTAATAAAGTGGCCAGTGGGTGTATATTAGTGCACATTTGTCTGCACATTTGTGCAGATTTATAAATAAAAAAAAAAGAAGAATTCACATGGACAATGTTAGTGACAGCTAGATATTACATCAAACAGTGGAAGAAAAACTATGCAAGAATTATTCATTTTCTACTTTGTTACTCTGTTTTATATTGTATTCGGTCTTCTGTTATTACAAAATGTTCATTAAAAAAAACTATATGGCCCCTAATTATCTTACTGTTAACATATAAACCATTCTATAGATGTCTGTTCCCACCACTGAACAAAAAATATAATATTTTATCTCAGAATTTTGACATTTTCATGCAATTGCAATATATCAATAAACTCTGACTTTATTTCTAAGAATTGTGAGTTTATGTCTCAATTTTGACTTAACTCACATTTTAGAGTTTACTTCTCACAATTCAAATAAAAAATAGGTCAGAATTTTACGTTTATGTCACACAATTCTGAGATAGTAATAATAACCTCTTTATTTTTTTATTCAATGGCTGACACGGGCTTCTGTACCATTTTATTAGTATTTAGCATAGTGTTTTAAGAAATATTTCAAGGATAAATTAATGCTAAAATGTAACATTTTTTTACAATAAACTTGTATTTGAAATAAATGTTATATTTCAAATAAATATTCAGTTGTTTTAAACATCAAATAACGCCATATAGTTTCACAAATCTTAATTCACATTGAAATATGTTCAACATATTCACTATTCAACACTGACGTTAAAAAGAATCCTCAAATCAGTATATTTGAATCATCTCCAATCAACTTCTTTATACCTTTCCCAAAGTCTGAGGATTGTGGCCTGTCTCCATACTCAAACTCCTCCCTGCTGGTTTCTCTGCATCCTATGGCCAGCTGTTCCTGGTACAGTGGAGAGTGAGGAGCAGGATGACATGGACCGGCCGCAGACGCAGGCGCCTGCTCTGTCCCCTTTTGCTCAGCTGGAGAATTGGACAACATCTTTTAGGAGTCTGATGGGAACAGAAATGAGATCAGTAATCGTAAGTCAGAATAAATCACACCATGAATTAAATATTAAAATTATGATTAGTACCGTGTCCAATTACGGATCTTACCATATTCATACAAGGCGTCAAACAGGTGCACTTTGGCAGTGAGTGATTTGCATATTTATACACAAGAGTATCCCAATACCATATTACTTTGATGTGTATCATGGTATTAAAGGGGTGGTGCAGAGTGAACTTTTAAGGCTTGTTTGTGTTTATGGGGTGCAAAACGATTGTCATATTTCCTAGTTCCTCCGAAAGCCTGTCCTCAAGAGACTCTGATTGGTCAGCTAACACAGGGGTTCTCAAACTTTTTCTTATTAAGGGCCAAAAACCAAACTTGATTGAGGATATTGGGCCGAAGGTAAATACAGTATATATGCCATGGGTAATTTCTTAATTTATTTAATAATATTTAAAAATAACTAAAAAACATGGCTTTAGAATCACTTATGCAACATATTTTTTGTACATGTTACAGTAAACATTTATCACAGAATGGAGTTACACTAGTTTTGCCTTGATTTGCTCACTGTTATCTTCTGCATAGTCCTCTATCCATCGAGTGACATTATCTACTGTACATTAAAAAAAATCTGATTCATTTACATTTAAATCAAAGATTTAATTTCAGTTTGCTTTTTTGTAGCTCAGCAATAAAACAAACAAACAAAAAGTTATGTCAAATTAGAAATGACTATCTTTTTTTAAAGGCATTCACCCAGGCATTCATCCATCTCTCTCACTCTCCTCCCAGATGGGATGGTGGGCCAAATCAAAGGTTACAACGGGCCAACTTTGGCCATCTCTGAGCTAACATAATAGCAGCTTCACACCTCTACTAGCACATGCTTTGCCTCTGCTGTGTAAATGCTGTCAGTCAGTGCAACTGTAAATGACTTTTGTCAAATGCTAGCTATAAATATTTGTATAATTCTCTGGAACATAACTAAAATTAAACTGTAAGCTCTTCTGTTTGTGACGTGTCCTTTGGCAGTCCAAATACAGAAACAGAAGAAGCTCTGTGTATATAGCAGCATTTGGACGTCATTTTAGCTTTCTCTGCTATAACATTACAGCACCTCTGGCCACGCCCCTTCACTGCACGGGGTGTATGCGAGTAACCAGAAAAGTTCATGACATCATTAACCCAAAAGTATTTTTTTGGTAGTCCCCAAACTTCGTTTGCTGTTGGCTTTGCTAAGCTAACTCTGTAAAAGCCAATGTCTCTCTTTGCATTGAACTTTGAGCGTATTACATTCAGAGATGTTGTTTATGTTCACACAGCTACATTACACATCAACCCACATCACATACATTTTAAAATATGACACCATAGTGGACCACCCCTTTAAAGGATTTTATTGTCATTTAAACAATTGCTCATTGATTAATGGTGGATACAATTCTTATTTCATTTTCCTTTTAATAAAATTCGACAGTGACAAATCTGCTTTTTTTCCATTCAAAGTTATAAAAAGAAAGAAATTTTTGCATGCAGAGTCTTGACTTAGGAAAATTTGGACTGAAAGACCCTCTGAAGTGACCAAACCTCACATAGCTGAAAGGAACAAAAACCCAGACTAGACTTTACTGATCTGAACCCAAATAAAAATGGCTGGAAATTCCTTGCCAACTAAGTCAATGGCTAATAAATCCACTACAGAATTAAGTGTTCATCATAAATAGTTTATATGCATATACCCTCGAGCAATAACTTAAAGTCCAAGTAAAATCTAAATTTGCCGTTTATTTTGGCAGGTCACAGTGTTATTCTTAAAAATCCACTACTTCTCCATTCAAGTTAATCCATTAAAAACAAAAGTTTGTTTTAATAATCTTTAAAGTCGATTCAACGTTTGGACAGTCAGTCTATCCATTGACGTCAACATGAGGGCTTCCATTGAAGTTGTATATTAAAATCCATAACGATGCCCCTCCTAGCATTAATTTGCTATGAGAGAGTGATGCGCAAAAGAATGCCCCTCCCACTACTCGATATTCCATTTAAGATGGAAGCATCTCAACATACTGATATAACAGTCTCAGCAACTTCTGGTTGACACTGACTTTAAGACCACGAGTAACATTACTAATATACATATTTCATGCTGGTAGGTTGCAAGTACTGCTTCATGAGGTCAGAGGAAACAATAGGAGCAAGTGACAAAAATATAGTGAGCAGGCAACCTATTAAAAACTGAATTTAAACTCAAACAGGCGGTTCAACAGCTGATCAAAGGTTTCAGACCTCAGCCTTAAAACTTTAAAAATCGGCACAAAAATATGGCTTCCATATCATTGTACTTTTGGCAGTGTAGTGCAGTTGTTGCTGGAAGGGATACAGCTGCAGCCAGAAGTTAATGAGAATTATTAATATTATTTATTAAATTATCCATTAATTGTACTTTATTAATGTCTACCCCAACCCTCACAGTAATGTAAAAACAATAATTATACAGAGTATTATGCATATTATTTATTAAATTACCTATTAAATTGTATTTTATTAGTGTCTACCTGACCTTAGCTAAACCTGAACTTACGCCTCACAGTAATGTAAAAATATTACTGCAGCAAAGCTTCACAAAAATATTGCAATACTGATGTAAGTATCTGTAGCTGTATCCCATCTAGACTTTATCTTGTCACGCATTACCCAGTGCTAGATCAGCATCGCTCTGGAAAGCTGCTAATCAGCACATCCCACCTGCAGCTGGTCAGCACTTGGCATGGGCCGCTATAAAATTCTGACGGTATGATAACCTTGGGTATTAAAAAAATTATTAATTAATTGTAAAAAATAAATAGAATCACAGTTTCAGAGTATTGTTATTAAGGTTCTCAAATGTTCTTTTTAAATGCCTGGGTAAAAAATAAATAAAATTAAAAAATCCCCTTTTGAACACTATTATTTTGAAAAACATTTACAATATTTTGGAACAGTAAACAATTTAGGCTATAAATAATTTAAATAAATCCCAGATTTATTTACAATTTAAAACAACATTGTTGGATACTATTCTAATAAACTAAAATTAACAAAATAAATAAAAAAACGTTAAAAAAAATTCTTACATTTACCGTAGGAACGGTGTAGAAAAAAAATTGGCTTTTTTAAACCTTGACTTTTCCGATATACCTTGAAAACAATTATCATCCTATACCTAGTCAGCACCTAATGCAGAGTTCAGACTGCATAATTTTAGCCCCGATTTTAACTTGCCGACAGGTTGAGAACTCACCAACAACTGCCTGAAATCACAGGCAAATCGGTGCTCGCTCACCTGATTATCAATCACACAGTGTAAACTATCAAAGACGTCATCTGAGAGAACTGCAGATGAGTCATCAACGCCAGTGAGATATTTGGCATGCTAAATATCTGGACCTGTCTGCGATTCAAATCATGCCGTGTGAAATGTGTACTGATTGATAATGACATCGGCAATGACAGAGCAGCTACTAATATGGGTATCTGCAGGCCAGCGGGAGAAGTTAAAAGCACTCATTTTTAGTTTATTTGGACCCAAGAAATAAAGGAAAAACAAGTAGAAAATTTGGCAGGAGCACCAGTGTCTGTTTGACGCGTCATCTGACAAATATCACAACTGGGTCGAAAAATAAAAAAAGTTGAAGAGAAATTGCTAGTTCCCTTCAAAAGCCAGGTGAGCAAAATAAGAAGGCGACATTTTCCACCCCATTAACAGCTTCTGTTTTATTATGTAGTTAATGACAAAAGATATAATACGGGACCTCGCGTTGTTTCCATTTCACTTCTCGCATGTGTTTGCTTGTGAGACGTAGTTTGGACAACGTTTTCAGTGATTCTTCCTATTTTAAAGTCATGCATTGTGAAACCCCCTGTCGCCGATCCATCTTGCAGTGTAAACAAAGCAGTGATGAAACGCTACCCCAGATAGTCATGTAGTAAGAAAACATCGGTGACACGACTACTTTGAAAATCATGCAGTCTGAACTCGGCATAAGGACATTTATCCAGGTTGTATTTAAACAGCTCTTCTTTTTCCTCTGAAGACTTGATCTCCTGTCACATGACTAACGTCTGTTCTTCTTTATCCCAGATACCAGTGGCTGGCGATCGGCATCATAAGAGCACTGGTCTTGAAAGCACTCATCTCTTTGTACAGAGCATCACCAGCTCACCTCAACAATCAGACAGCACTCCTGTAGTGAACTGCATTCATTCACCTTTTGCACAGTCAATAAACATTATCATTGGGGATTATTGTTACCACCTTTAGTATCTTGTGTCTATATTTTCACTCTCCATGTGACAGCAGAGACGCTGTCATGATGGCAAAGGTAAAAAGGCTAGAACGTGCCAGGACTGTTGAGATGTACAAGCAAGGCCTCTCACAATGCACCATCAATCCCGAGGTTGGTTGCAGTAAGATGGTCCTTTTAAATTTCTAATGGGACAAAAAAATATTTAGAAACTGTCCATCAAGACACTGGCCGATGCAGACTACAGCTCAATAACCATAAGATGGCATCTTCTGGAGAGGGGCTTAAATCATTAAAAAAAAATTACTTGCCTGCAAGTGGTTCCAAACCTTTAGAATTTCTTTATTCTGTTAAACACAAAATAAGGAATTTTGAAAAATGTTGGAAACCAAAAAACATTTACTTCTATGGGAAAAACAAATACTACAGAAGTCAATGGTTACAGGTTTCCAATGTTTTTCAAAATATCTTTTTCCTTTCATATAATAAAAAAAAATGTCCATGTTCTCCCCGTGGTTGCGTGGGTTTCCTCCGGGTGCTCCGGTTTCCCCCACAGTCCAAAGACATGCGGTACAGGTGAATTGGGTAAGCTAAATTGTCCATAGTGTATGTGTGTGAATGAGAATGTATGAATGTGTTTCCCAGAGATGGGTTGTGGCTGGAAGAGCATCCGCTGCGTAAAACAAATGCCGGATAAGTTGGCGGTTCATTCCGCTGTGGCGACCCCGGATTAATTAAGGGACTAAGCCGAAAAGAAAATGAATGAATGAATAATAAAAAATGTTTTTACATTTTTGAGTGAACAACCCCTTTAAAAGTTTAAATTCTATTTACTCAGCCTCATGCGGTTCCCACCTTTTTTGGTTTCTTCTGTTGAACACAATAGAATATAGGCTGAGTAAAGCTGAAAAACTGTAGCCACTGGACTACATAGTAGGAAAAAACAAAATATCAAAATATCATCTTTTGTGTTTATCAGATTTTAAAACAAGTAAATGGTAAGAAATGATGACAGAATTTATCATTTTGTATGACCTATCCCTTTAAATAAAGATCAAATGTCACGTCTTTATGAACTATCCCTTTTAATAAAAATCAAATGCCACGTCTCCTCCCAGACCACCAACTTTCCTGTTTGGAATTTGCAAAGGAAGCACCAAACACATGACACTGAAAGCTTGAAAAAGGTTACACAATATTGGAAAAACTAAACTGACATTGCAATATTTTGTTTGCCTGTGATGTATAATGCAAAAATGATACAGGATTGCATATAACTATTTGGAAGGAATTAATATTTCTACATTGATTGGGGTTATTTTGTCTAAAATATAAGAAACTAATAAATTACAAGAATAGCTGAATAATACAACTGAATAAATAAACAAACAAACAAACATATAAACAGTGCTTTACAGTTTTAAGTAAAATAGAACATTATTGAAATACAAAAAAATAAACAATCATATGTAAAATAACTCAATGTAGTCGTTGTGGTATAACTTAATTAAATTCAATAAATACAATTAATCTTTGTAAGCTTCAAACTATAACCTTTTTTGAACTGTGGTTTTGTTTTTTTGTTATTAAAATCCCAACTCGACATTGCAGTTCCTGCGATGTGACTATTACAGATTCACACATTGCCATATTGATCCTGAAACTATATATTGTGCAGCCCTACTTCCAATGTTACTGGCCTGACAAGGAGATCCAAATAGAGATTTTTTCTACACAGCACAGTGGAGAACATTATCAATTTTTCCTGGTCATGCTGCAGCAGCCATCCCTCTTAACTTTGGGCTCTCACCTGTGTGATAATGACTGGGTCTTTCAACAGGACAATGCAGTGGTTCACAACACCAGTCTGACAAAGGACTTCTTCCAGGAGAATAACGTCACACTTTTGGACAATCCAGTATTTTCCCCTGATCTAAATCCCATTGAGGATGTTTTGGGATGGAAGGCAAGAGATGTTTACAGAAACAGGCTACAGTTCTAGACCATGGATGCCCTTTGTGAAGCCATTTCAACCAGTAGCATCAAGCATGCCGGAACAATGGGAAACAGTAGCATCAAGCAAACCAGGCCAAAAGTGTGATCAACAAGTACGGTGGGGCTTTTTAATGCAGTTAGTTACGTTGTTGTTTCTGTTTTGTTTCTTGTGGTCTTAAACGTTTGATTAGCTGCTTGAGTTTAAATTGTTTTCAATATTTTTTTGTCTCTTGCTCCTGTTTCTTCTTCTTCTTTTTTTGGTATTTTGAAGCAGTACTCACAAAGTGGTTATGACCCACCAGCATTAAACATTAATATTTTGTAGTAATGTTTCCCCCTGGTCTTAAAGCAGGGGTGTCCAAACTCCGATGTCCTGCATATTTCAGTTCCAACCCAAATTAGATACACCTTAACCAGCTAATCAAAGCTCTTTCTATGTATACTAGAAGCTTCCAGAGAAGCGTTTTAAAGGAAGTTGGAGCTAAACTATGCAGGACACCGGCCCTGCAGAACTGAGTTTGTACACCCCCGTCTTAAATGAACAGTTCCACTCAAAATCGTAAATTCTGGCATCATTTCCTCACCCTTCACTTGTTACGAACTTGTTTGAGTTTCTTAAGTTTTTGTTGGACCCAAAAGATGATATTTTGAGGAACGCTAGAAACCTAAAGCCATATTAGGAAAAAACAAATATTATGGAAGTCAATGGTTACAAGATTTCAGCACATTTCCAAGTATCTTCTTTTTTGTTTAAGTCAAACAGGTTTGTGACAAGTGGAGGAGAAGTAAATGATGCCTAGGCATGGGACGATAACCGTTTTCAAGGTATACCGCGGTATGGAAAAGTCAAGGTTTTCATGCTGCCAAAATTTTCTGCTATACCGTTCCTAAGGTGTGAAAGACTTTTTTAGTTACATTTTTGCTTGTTTTTTTAGGTGTAAATCGTAAAGAAATCTGTGTTTTTAAAACAAAAGAAGACCGCAGAAGTCAATGATTCACTTGAATTATTAAGCCTGACATGTTTACTGCCCCAAAATATTTTAAATGTTTCTCAAAATAAAATATATTGTGTTCAAAGGGGAAAGAGGTTTTGTTTTTTACCCAGACATTTAACAAGAATGTATTTTAGAGCAGTAATCCCAATACCGTCACACCGTGAAACCGTGATATTTTTATCCAAGGTTATCATACCGTCAGAATCTTAAACCGG
The DNA here is from genome assembly GCA_903798035.1 of Danio albolineatus. Classification (NCBI taxonomy): domain Eukaryota; kingdom Metazoa; phylum Chordata; class Actinopteri; order Cypriniformes; family Danionidae; genus Danio; species Danio albolineatus. Next base: position 3,572,920 of record CAIGQQ010005973.1, on the reverse strand, counting down.
CCCATGCCTAATGATGACAGAATTAAGTTTTGGGTGAAATGTCCCTTTGTACTGATTTTGTTTAGGACATTTTAAGCTATATAACATGTGCTACCAACATTTTGAAAAATTTGTTTTGGAGTAAGACTGAATATGGAAGTTTCCTTGTGTACTGTAAATAATATTACATTCTTGACCGTTAATTCGTAAGTTAATACATATGCATGTTAATACAAGTATATATATTCAGTTTTCTGTAAATATAGGAACCTGTCAGACGCCCATGTCAGCTGTTTCAGGCTACTGTACTAATTCGCAACACGTGACTATCATTCTGCCCGAATTCTGCATGTGTAACGTTACTAAATACTACACACACGTCACTTCATACACTTTAAATTGTTTCATTAAACACCAGCTCAAACAAAACATTCACGTGAATGAAAGGGAGCAGTATTCTTACCAAACATCATAACACCAATAGCGTTAAGCACGCATTAGTAGACCAGCGTTCGCATACAATTCATAAGAGGTAATTCATCATCACTGAAAGTACTTTTAATTAAACTTAAATGTTATGCGCAATGATGTCAATGAAAAGGCTCCTCATGCACCTCGGGCTTCAGAAGGCCCTTAAAACGAATGCAAATAAATAAATTGAAAAGTCAGACATGTTCAATAAAACAGTACCTGTCAGCGGGTTCCAGTTTAGATCGATCAGTCCCAGCAAAACAACGTCTCCGGCGGTGAAAGCGTGTTGTTAAATCACTAATATTCCCCGATCCATCCCAATCATGATGCACAGGTCGGATGTGATTTCTTTAAGCCAGTAAAAGTCATTTCCGGCGACCCCACAGACCCATGTTCAGATGAACACAGATATTTTCATTACAAACTGACTGTACAGTAACCTTGAAAGTCTTTTTAAGGCAGCTTCTCACTTAACTATGATATTACTATAACGCAGAGTGCGAACAAAATACACAATCGACATAATATTTGCTATTGAAAAGCAATGACGACTTCCGCCATGCGTGGTGCCGTAAAGCGTGTGGCGATTGGCTACTGCGGAAGCTCAGGCTCATTTCTATTGGACTGTGTTCTGGCAACACTTTCATTGATATTTGAAAGGCACATTATATATTAGATCTATTCGATTTGGACTCATACGTGCACTTGGATATTAGTGAGGTAAACAAATGTTTTCTTCATTTAAAAATCACGCAGTTATTCTCAACCAGTCAAGAGGGAAATTAGAGATGACCAGTAAAACACATCTAGATTTTGAAACTTGTGGGCTATTTTTAAATGTAACGTATGCTTGATCTGTTTGTTTTTTTACAGTCTATGATAGGGACACCTACATTAACAATTTTCCATATAATTGTAGCACATTCTTTGTGTCAAAAATAGGAGTATGTTTACTGTTTTAGAAAATAAATCTTATGATATAATTTGTAATTGATTGTAAACTTTGTAAATTGCATGTGTATGCATTTTAAAATAATATATTTATTATTATATAATTATTATATTTTCTAATAATTCTGATGTTAAACTTGTTAATTTTTAATATACTAATATCTACTAAAATCGGCGCCACGGTGGCGCAGTGAGTAGCACGTTCACCTCACAGCAAGAAGGACCCCGGCTGGGTCAGTTGGCATTTTTGTGTGGAAATGCCTGTGGTGGCGTGGGATTTCCTCCGGGTGCTCTGGTTTCCCCCACAAGTCCAAAGACATGCGGTACAGGTTAATTGGGTTGGCTAAATTGTCCGTAGTGTATGAGTGTGAATGAGTGTGTATGGATGTTTCCCAGAGATGGGTTGCAGCTGGAAGGGCATCCGCTGTGTAAAACATATGCTGGATAAGTTGATAGTTCATTCCGCTGTGGCGACCCCAGATTAATAAAGGGACTAAGCAGCAAAGAAAATGAATGAATGAATGAATGTTAAAATTAATAAGCAAACCATAAAGCTATTTTCAAGGATTAAGTGAATACAACCATTATTAAATAACCTGAAGATTCTCAATAACAATATCATGTTTTATACCATCATAGTCTTATTACGTTTTTTTTAATACTTCAAAAGAACATATTGGAGTACTGAGCAGGCCTAATGGTTTGTTTTTGGGAAGTTACATTTGTTGTAAACTTGTTTTTAAGCTCATCATAAATGCAGGAATAGAAGCAGACATGAAGCAGTAAACATACCGCTGTTGTAATAAACAAATAAAATCATCTAATGTAATAAATTAGTGAAATCTGCTAACAAATAAATTCAGATTTTTGGTTTCCTGTTTACACTTAATTTTTTGTATAATAAAATGTATGATGCCAATTTATTCATTAAAATATCTATAAGAAGTCTTGTCGTTTTGACTTTGTTAGAAAGAAATCTTTTATTTCTGAACTGGAATTACAACTTTGTATTTTAAACTAAAGCAAGGGGAAAATCACTTCAAGAATTACAATTATATAAGTTTTTTTTTTTTTAATTGTGGTGAGTGGAGACAGTTGAAACCCTTTTTTCAGTTTTTAGCAGAAACTCTTAATTTTAATATTATAAACCCACATCTATCAGACACCCACCCTCATTGTTATAATATTTGTAAATATGATAATATATGCAGAATTTAAAGTTGAACAGACAAAGTCAAATGTTGCAACTGACCCCGAGCAGGGGGACGGTTCCAACAACCCAGTTGCCACATTTATTGAAATGTTCATTTATTCTTTCTTTTTTTTTTCAGCTTAGTCCCTTTTTAAATCTGGGTTCGCCACTGCGGAATGAACCGCCAATTTATCCAGCATATGTTTCATCACTGGGAAACATCCATTCACACCCATTCATACACATACACTATGAACAATTTAGCTTACCTAATTCACCTATAGCGCATATCTTTGGACTGTGGGGGAAACCGGGACCCCCAGAGGAATCCCACGCTAACACAGGGAGAACATGCAAACTCCACACAGAAACGCCAACTGACCAAGCCGAGGCTCTAACCAGCGACCTTCTTGCTGTGAGGCTATCATTCTACTCACTGCGCCACCGTGCAGCTCATTGAAATTTATTGATTAAAAAATTATAAAACATCAGGTTGGACTTTATTTAAAAAAAAATTGTATAAAGACTAAATGTAAATTGGTTAAATTTGTTGAATTGATCATATAAATACAGACTAGATTAGACTAGATTAGATTAGATTAGATTCAACTTTATTGTCATTACACATGTAAAAGTACAAAGCAACGAAATGCAGTTTAGGTCAAACCAGAAGTGCAATAGCAGCAAGTGCAGAATACAGGTATAAATTATAAGGTGCAGTTGTAGAAAAAGTATGGTGATATTTACAGATGGATGTACTATGACTATGACTATACAGGTTGACTTAGTTATGAGCCCAGATTTACAATAAATGATTATACGTACAGGTTGATAATAATAATAAGTGTGCAGATAGATAAACAATTACAAATGTACTTGTACAGTGGGTATGTACAGTTCAAATAAATGAATCAGTGCAATGAAGGTTGCTTATTAATAATCAAAATTGCAGATAAACAATTACAAATGTATATGTACAAGTGGGTGTGTACATAATTACAGATGTATATGTACAGTGAGTATGTACAGTTCACATAAATGAATCAGTGCAATGTAGGTTGCTTATTAATAATCAAAAGTGTGCAGATAGATAAACAATCACAAATGTCTATGTACAGTGGGTATGTACAGTTCAGATAAATGAATCAGTGCAATGAATATGTGCAATTTTTAAATGTGCAAATGTTCAGTAGTGCAGTGACTGTGAGAAGAGTTATGAGGAGAGTGGGGCGTGTGTGTGGGGGTCAAAAGAGTCAGTGGGGGGCATAGTTCAAAAGGGAGACAGCTCTGGGGAAAAAGCTGTTCCTCAGTCTGCTGGTTTTTGTCCGAGGAAGCCTGAAGTGCCTGCCGGAAGGCAGGAGAGAAAACAGTCTGTGAGCAGGGTGAGAGGGGTCCTTGAGTATACTGCGAGCTCTGCGCAGAGATTGTTTATTCTGAATGTCTTCTATAGCAGGAAGTGGAGCCCCTGTGATGCGTTGGGCAGTTTTCACCACCCGCTGCAGGGCCTTACGCTCAGCAAAAGAGCAGCTTCCATACCAGACTGTAACACAGTTGGTCAGGATGCTCTCTATAGTGCAGCGGTAGAAGTTCACCAAGACGGCTGATGACAGCTGGTTCTTCTTAAATTGCCTTAAGAAAAATAGGCGCTGGTGAGCCTTCTTGATCAGACTGGAGGTGTTGGTGGTCCAGGAGAGGTCCCTTGAGATGTGGGTCCCCAGGAACTTGAAGGATGAGACAGACTCGACGGCCATCCTATTAGTAAAAGAACAAGCAACAACCATGTTTTGGTTAACCCTGAACAAAAATATGTTTACTAAAAATCTAGACTGAACTTATACTAAACTACTTCTTTAAAACATTAAAATGAATTAATTAATCAAATACTGTAATACATTCATTAATTTTCTTTTAGGCTTAGTCCCTTTATAATCAGGGGTCGCCACTGCAGAATGAACCGCCAACTTACCCAGCATATGTTTTACGCAGCGGATGCCCTTCCAGCCACAACCCAGCACTGGGAAACATCAATACACTCTTGCATTTACACACATTCACTACGGCCAATTTGGTTTATTCAATCCACCTGTAGCGCATGTATTTGGACTGTGGGGGGAAACGGAGCACCCGGAGGAAACCCATGACAACACAGGGAGAACATGCAACATAAGAATTAACATTGTTTCTTACTGAATTGTAATTTTTATGTTGACACTCATCATTTTTTTTAATTAAAAATTTAATTGCTGATATCAAGAATATACATCCTGAGAGTGAATAAAAGTCAAACCAGCTAGCCATACACAGACAACACACAAATTCATGTCAACAGCTACATAGTGCCTTCAAACCCCCAGTGAGCAAGAAAAAAAACTTCCTGTGGAAGAATCCTTGAGAGGAACCAGGCTCAGCAGGGGGAGCCCATCCTCTTCTGGCCGGCACATTCGGCAAATTTATGACTCAATTATTTTTGACTAGACAGAGGTGTATTACTGTGCTATGAGACCACTAGTTAGCAAGAAGACTGTGAAAATGGAAAGATCAAAGCTAGTGAAACATGAACCACTTGATTTTATTTTCAAGCAAGACACAGCTTAGTGTTTGGTCACAGACATTAAATGACATACAACATGACACACAAATATACATCAACAGCTATACAGTGCCTTCAACCTTCCAGTGTGCAAGCCAAAGCCGACAGTGGCAAGGAAAGATTTCCTGTAGAAGAAACATTAAGGAACCAGGCTCGGGTGGGGGGTTCTCGGTTTAAGAATACCAGTGAACCAGTGGAACATTAAATGAAAAGGTTTTGGAGAGTGACTTACACCCTCTCTGCGATGTAATTGCAAGGCAGAGACCTTCAGCAACAGCTGGAGGTAAGAGGGTGCAGTGCCAGTGGCTGTCCTGTAAGCAAACATGAAGGATTTGAATTTTGACACAAGTCTCCACCAGTAACCAATGCAGAGAGATAAAGAGAGGTGATACATGGGCTCCCTTGGAATCTTTAAAACCAGATGGGGTGCAGTGTTCTAGTTCAATATGCAGAGGTTAAAGGGTGGAAGACAAGAGTCCAGCTAGAAGAGCATTGCAGTTGTACAGCCTTGAAATTACAAAAGTTTGGACTAAACGTTGTGCAGAATGATCTGTTAAAAAGGGTCTGATTTTTCTGATGTGGAAATGTGCAAACCTGCATGATTAAGCTGTTTTAGCAATGTGGTCTTTGAAGGACAGTGGATTATCCAGGATCACCCCAAGATTCCCTACTAAATTACATGGGGTAATCGAGGATGATCCTAGCTGGATTGAGAAATTATGTTGAATGTGTGGAGTTGCAGGGAAGACAAGAAGCTCAGTTATTGCATGTTAAGCGGTAGGTGATGGCTTTTCATCCAAACAGATATATCCTCCAGGCAGTCCAAGATCTTTGAAGCTACTGTGGGGTCTATTACAGTGCTAAACCACCACTAGTTAGGAAAAATAAAAATGAAAATGGAAAAATGTAAGCTAAGCTAGTGAAACATTTTTTCAAGCAAGACAGAGCTTTGTGTTTGGTCACAGACATGAAAAAACATACAACATAATATTCAAATATACGTCAACAGCTATACAGTGTCAGGCAGTCGCTGTATCCATCTAATCCACCTGAACCCTCTTGCACTCGGTCTCACTCTCCTGATTACTGATCAACACCACCTGTGCACGCACACACACACACACACACACACACACACACAGCCACATAATTTATATAACGCACCTTTGCTCACTTACCTCTATTTTTTTAATACATTTATTATCTGTTTTTTGTCCTGTCTCTGTAAATCTGTTGCACGGCAGAAGCTCTGTCACCAAAACAAATTCCTCGTATGTGTGAACATACCTGGCAATAAAGCTCTTTCTGATTCTGATTCTACCTTTGTTGGTCCTGATCATCACACCCATGAGAATCACCCGATCCATCTCCAGCGGTCTACTACTCCAGCGTCTCTTCGATTCTCTCCTGTGTTTCCTCAGTTTCTGTGTTCCAGCGCATTCAGTGTTCATCGTCTCCACAGATAAGTTAAGTGTGTTGTGTGTCTGCAACAAACTCAGTGCTACTAAGCACTTCCTTGTTTTACAACAAACTCTTTCCTCAAACTCCATCCAACTTCATTTAAAGACTGTCAATAATTGCTTGTTTATATTTACCCCTCCTGTGTCCAGTACTAAGTGTGTTGTGACAGAAGGACCGACCAAAGACAGATATCGGGATGGATCGCGGGGACACAACACCATTGGACTCCCTCATCGAATTTGTCAATGCACTCAAGGCTTCAATTCTCTGTGTTGTTCGTTGTCTTCCAGCGACTGTCTCTGCCTCAGGCAGTCCCATGACAGTTCCGCAATGTTACTCAGGTGAAGCAGCTGAGTGTAGCAGTTTCTTACTTCAAGTCAACTTGTACATCGCGGTGCACCCAAGCCAATTTCAGAGATCTCAGGTAGCGCTCCATATTTCCTTGCTAACCGGTTAAGCTGTGCTATTGGCAAAAGCATTTATGAATTCCAAAAGTGTCATAATTAATTGGTATGCACAGTTTACTGCTCATCTGTTTGAGGTTTTCAGCATTGCTACCGGATCGCTCTTCACATCAGATCAGCTGTTTAGTTTACGACAAGGAAACTCCATCTCAGAATCCATATTTCAATTCCGCACTCTGGCGGTGGCAAGTGGTTGAAATCAAGGGCTGAATGGCAACCTCAGCTCTGCTATGGTGATATATGGTAATCCCATCGGATTAGAAAATATCCTCTAAGGTACCATCTGAGTAGCTCAATGACTAGCCGCCTGTCACTACCCTAAAACCACTCACCAGTTTGCTCCAAGTGCTGCCTGCCTTCCAGTACCAGAACCCATGCAAATAGAGTCCTCTCGCCTCACGAAAACCGAGTGATCCAGATGGATGTCTCGAGGAGAATGTCTTTATTGTGGAAAACCTGGTCATTTCATCAAAGGGTGCCCCGTGAAACTCCCTTGTCCAGTGGTATGTACCATTCATGTCAATGATGAAGTTTCTAAAGTTTCACTTACTCCTGCCATATTAGTCACCCCAGACTATTCATGCTCTGTCTCAGCTCTCATAGACTCCGGATCTTCTGGCAATGTAATTTCCCAAACCTATCAAAAAAAAAAAACTGGTTTAGTCAATTAAATTGCCAGAAGATCCGTGTGTATATATATATATATAACCTTCTCCC
>CAIGQQ010005973.1:3468810-3538810 GCA_903798035.1 Danio albolineatus | reverse complement strand
GGAAATGGTGAGATGCTGCAGGTCTTTGCACAGCTCTCCTTCTTGCTACAATCTCCACAGGGTCAGGGTTGATGTGCGGCGTTTCCGCCAACTGGGCTCCTCGGCAGGAGCGACAGGGGAGCCCGCAAACGGCGCCCACAACGCCGGCACGGGAGGCCCTGGAGCCCCGGGGGGCCCGTCTCAGCTCAGCCACCGGAGCCGATTCAGGTACCGGCGAGGAGTGCGTGAGATGCTAGGCAGTAGTTAGGCTTGATGGTGCGTGTGTGTGGATGATGTGGGTGAATTAAATGTAGGGCGACGGTTGACTGAGTAAGAGAGGACAACTGAAGGATCAGCGGGGCTGGAAACTGGGCGAGCGAGCGAGAGGGGATTACAGAGATATTGCACAAACTCGGCCACCCTGCAAAGGGACAGTCAGTGTGCACTGGGAGTTTGTGTGATGTGTTTGATAGCCCCTCTTCTCTGCTTTGGCCTAATCTCGGCATAATGTCGGGGTGTTGTCGCTAACGCTCTCTGTCCGATTCCAATCGCACAGTTTGCAGAGCTCCACTCAGAGCAGATGCTGTTCCCCGTGAGCGAGCGAGAGATGCAAAGAGCCGAGGGAGGCTCATATTCAGCCAGTGATTGGTCAACGTGTGCCTGCAATGGAGAAACAAGGGGGGCTCCTGTAAAAGCGAACGAGTCTGACTCTGAAGACTTTACATTGTCTTTACTGGCTGCGGTCATCACCTCTCAAATGTCCTCTGCAGTTTGTGTGATGCACTTTAAATTGCGAGTTTTTTTTTTTCATGGCTATTCATCTGCGCTGGACAGGTTGGGGGAGGGTAGAAGCGCTCTAAATTCAATTGAATGATAACCTGATAACTGGGAGCTCTCGTTAAAAAAGCCCAGCAGTCATTGTTTTGAGCTCTTGGGTGCACTAGGATGCAGCACACACTGTGGCATATTAACTGGATTTGCGAAACCGTAGAATGAGGTTGCATAATGCACGCCACTGAAAGTGTTTCGTAGGAAAGGTTAGACTGGCCACTTGAACAGTTCTTTCGCAAATGGAGTTATAGGATGGAAATATTTGCAAAGAGGAGGTGCTAAATGCAGGGTGCTAGGTTCTTTGTTGGGTTGTGCAAGGATTGTTTTTGGCTTATTGTCGAAAAAAAATGTTTCTCTGACAAAAGCGAGATGAGTTAAGATAGTGTACAAACACTTTGTTGTATTCGTTTCAAGCAGACAAAGACATTAGAGACAGTCCAGTTATAAGGTTTATTACGACCACTGTAGTCACGCCATGTGGTTATAAGGACCTGCCTGTTGTTTACAATTGAATTGACATGAGAATTAGTAGATAATCCTGAAGTTTCTTTTTTTAAATTTACATTGAGCTCAATAAACACAGTTTGTGATTCGAGTATTAGCAAAATTTTTAATGTGCATTATTTGGGGTAAAGAAAATTATGTTATGTTACTTATAGCAGGTTTTGTGTTGCTTGATGTCCAAAGCAGTTTGTTCTGTAGCAGATGAGTGTGATTCTGGCATTGTTTGTTAAAGCGTCATATTAAAGCATCGTGTTGGTGGTTGTACACTTAATGCTCAAATGTGTTTGAAAATAACATACCACCTACACACAACTCAACCTAACAGATAGTGTTAACCAAAGCAAACATGATACAAAAACATTTGCTGATCCAACCATGCCATTTTAGTTTGCACCTACCAATGTTTGAGGTCATTTATCAGGATTTGTGTTTAAAAAAAAACTACAAGTTCAGCGGCATTCGTTGTACTTATTACAGTGGTCTGGTACCTAAAAGACCTAGACAAGGGCTGTTATTGACTGAAGATTTACTTGGTTTGTCAACTAGTAGTTCAGTAGTCGACTGATCACACATATATTAATGAACTATTTAAATATTTAATTGGCTACGTAGCCTAATAAGCGCACAAGAGCATGCATAAAGACATTTGGCTTTTTATGTACAGTATTTGTGTTTAAGTATACACAGTTTTTTAATACACTTTCAGGTTCACAAAGACCTAGACAGCATACAGTTTGCCTTTATTGTTTTTCAAAAGCACAAGTTTTTGTTCTTATTGTCAGTGCACACAATTGAACATGATGTTAGCAGGAAATGGATGTTTTTAAAATCTCAGTATCAGTTGGTAACAAAGTCGTTACATTTAACAACCCTAATTTGAAATCAATGAATGATAGGTGAGGGTTTACATGTCTTGCTTGACGCACTGTTACCACATAAACTAGCTCTTAATGATCACATTGCAGACCACATGGTTCACTTCAACATATCCTGTGGATTAAAATATTATAGTTTAATATGTGACTTTTGGTACACAAAATCTCTTCTTGTCCACTTCATTAGAGAATCGGCCCTGAGAATTCCTGAGAAACTGCCATTACGTCATTATTGTTTGTTTGTGTGTTTGTTTGCTTTATTTATAGAGCACATTTAAAAACAACAGATGTTGACCAAAGTGCTTTACAGAACGACCAACATACAAAATCTATACTCCTATATAGAACAGATTAAACCTAATTGATTGCAATTAAAAAAGCAAGAGACAGAAGGTGATTTATTTTTTTTTATTTTTTTAAATGAGACTTAAAAACACCAAGGGAAGAGCATGACCTGATATGTAAAGGCAGACCATTCCACAGACGAGGGGCTGTGACAGAAAAAGCCCCGTCACCTCTTGATTAGGCACAATATTCTGACGGTATGATAACCTTAGATAAAAATCGGTAAATGAAAAAACGGTATGACGGTATTGTGTTTACTGCTCTAAAATATATTCTTTTTAAATGTCTGGCTAAAAAAACAAAACCCTTTTCCCCTTTGAACACAATATATTTTATTTTGAGAAACATTTAAAATATTTTGGGGCAGTAAACGTCAGGCTAAATAATTCAAGTGAATCATTGACTTCTGCTGTCTTCATTTGTTTCGAAAACACAGATGTCTTTACAATTTACACCTATAAAAAATGTAAATAAAAAAATCTTACACATACTTTAGGAACGGTATAGCAGAACATTTTGGCGGTATGATAACCTTGACTATTCCATACCACGGTATACCTTGAAAATGGTTATCGTCCCATGCCTACTCTTGATTTTAATCCTGATTTGGGAACAACTTGCTAAAAATGGTTTTCCAACCTGATTGGCCTCAATGAAGTGTGCCAATGAAGAAGCTCACCAATGTTAGTAGGTGCCAGACCATTCAAATCTTTAAAAACAATTACTTTTGTCCTGAATCGTCCTGCAACAAAAACAGAGTGTGGGAACCAAGTAATTGACAAACAGTGCCTGAATTTTTTGTATTTCACTTTTCAGATGCACAGGAGTTGTGCTTTACTGGATATTTGCTGGTCATTTGGTGATGTTATCAAGATTGCCGCCAAGTGACGACTTATCAGTATTTACATTGGCTCATACCCGAGTTGTGACTGGACTGGTCTGCAGTGCAGAGTATGGTCTGATGTCTGTTTATAGTAACAGCAATAAAAATTTACACCTCTTTATGGGACGGGCCCACACATCGGATGCTGTTACGATGACGCACGACAGGTCAATGTACTTAAAGATTGTGAAGGCCCAAGCGCCAAAAGGTTGTCCACTGAGCCTGTACTGACCTTGTATGGGCTAGCGGTACCATAGTTTTTATCGTCGGTACACTGAGGAGAATTACGGTTTGATTACTTATCCTGACCACAGTGCAAGTGTTGATCTCCCGAACAGATTATTGGATGTTTTTAAAAGACTAAACATTCTCTTTTAAGGCGTTGTGAATATTCTTGACAAAGTCAGGTGAATCATTGAGTTTGTTTTAGGCCATGTATGGCTAAGTCTCCTCTGCCCACAGGTCAGAACAGGGTTTCATCCTGATTAAGGTGGACATAGTATTATATTCTATAGATAGCCCTTGTAGCTGCAGCTCTGTACGGCCCGCTGTCAACCCCGCTGGTGCTGTGTCATCACTTTCAGGGCCAAATATGACCCACTTTACTGACATACTAATGCTAATCTCACTTTAGCCAGAAGCAGTTAGCTCTTAGTGTCATTCTCAATAGAAAAAAAGCGAGCAGTTATAGCCAAACAAGACGTTGCGTTCGTTCGGTCAACCAAGGACCGGGGTAGAGGTGAAACCTTTTATTTTTGCACTCTCTGTTCCAGTCGCTGTACAGCTGTGTTGATCTTGAATGTTATCCGCCTGCACAGGTGCTAAAAATAGCGCTGTGGTGACAAAAAAATAAAATAAAAAAAGATTACTGCCGGTTATCCCTCATGGCTTCGGTAGTTCTGTGGAAACATCCCGCTCGGCGTGACCTACAAAATTCATGTTCGTTTGAGTTAAGTAGGTTTATGTTGATTAAAATGCTCCAGTTTTGGTGACAGCACGCAGAAAGAAAATGGTCCTGTATTTACTCACCCTCATCTTAGTTCTCCTCATCTCGAAGAAAAAAAAAATCTCTCCATAAGATTAAATTGAAGTCGTGGATTTTTGGAATGAGGATTAGTGGACTTTATTTTTTGGGTCAGTTATCTCTTTTAGATTATAATGTAGACTTTACATGATCTTCAATGGTGATGTAAGTTTTTGACTCGTCTAAAGCATAAAAATACTGTAATAAGTTTGCAGACATTTAAGAAACATGCTAAGTGAACATTCTTGTTTATCTGAAAAACAATTCTGAAGTCAGATATTCTGCTTTTGAAAATATGCTTTACATGCTCTTACGTCTGTCTTAGTTTCGTTTCTCTTAGCTCGCCCACTGCCAGTTTAGCCAATTATATTTCAGCACCTCAGGTTGCCTTGTTGGAAAACAGTGTATTTCACTCATATAGTCAGAAAGGCTCTCAAAATGTGCATCTGCGACTGAAATGCAATCTCTGGTGGACAGTAGCAGACTTCGAAATGAGATTCAGATTCAGAGGTTATTCATTAGAAAATAATATAAATATTACAAACGTAAACATTAGGTCGGCAGTTTACATTGTAACCATGTCATAACAACACACTACGTGATGAGATTTGCAGTTATAAGCAATTTGGCTGTTTGCATCAGACGAAAAACAACAGAAATTTAATTTTCCATTCAGAAGCACAGAATATGCACTCACTCACGAAATGGTAAGGTTTATAATGGGTTTAATATACATTAAACCTCTTAAACATTATTAACGTACATGCTGAATCACTGATGTTGGTTTTGAGTCACAGTTCTAAAGTTTCAAACTTCAAGATCCGAGGTGAACTATCTGCTGCTGCTTTCAGTAGTATGGTAATAAATGTCATGTAAAATGGCATTCAAACTCACATTATTAGCATTTAATATGGAATAAAGCACATGAGGTGTACCTGAGGGGATCATTGTCAGTTTATCCTCTTGCTGTTTCTAAAATATACATTTCAGATCTTGGTTAGAACAAAAACTCCTTTTAATATGGAAAATATTCCTTCTGTCAGGTGCCGTTGCTTTTATTTATAACACAGTTTGAATCTGCCTTTAAGCTCGATAAATATGCACACTTCTATTGATGGTGTCAATCTGGCAACTTGCGCTTGTGTTTTGAATCAGACGTGCAATACCTAGTTCAAACACTGGGTGTAAAACTTACATACTGCACCTTTAATGTGAAGAAGTTTGTCTTTTTTTTTAGTTCAGTGTCTGTTCAAATTATTTATTTATTTTATTACTACAAGGTTTGCACACTTGTTAAAGTAAGCTGTGCAAGCGTTAGCCTTTGCTTTGGGCTAAACTGGACATGTTCCGTTAACTCTGTTAAACTAGAATGAATAAAACTGAAACAATTTTTTTTAATAAAACACACAAAATAAAAACTAAACAGAAATTTACATCAAATAGAATTGTATAAAAACTCATTTAAAATGCAAAACTATTACAACCTTGCTTCAGTCAAGTATTCCTCATCATGTACTGTATCTAGAGCAAGTGTAGCAGGAAGGTGATGATAAACCCTAAATGAGACTAAAGGTGTTAAGCAGATGAAAGCAGACTTTGCTTAGACTGATGTAAGTGGAATTGAGCTGAAAGCAGTACTGTGTGTGTTCAGTTTATACGAGAGCCTGTGTGACTGAGAGCGACCATTAGGTTAAGTTTGCTGTGGAGAATTGCAGTTTCTGTCTCTTTTTCTGTCTCCAGTATCTTTTCTAGCATTTATCTTTGCTGTTTATTGTCTTCTGTATGTGCGGCTTTGTGTTTGGTCTTTGGCATGTGTGAGTGGGCTGGTGTGTGTATGTTTCTGCATGTTTCAGAAATATTTCTTTCCTCCTTTTAACATCTTGATAGAGCAGCTCAGTTCTGATTTTATAGGGCAAATCTTGAGAAAACATGTTTATTTCACCCTAAAATCATAAATAAAAGAAAAAATACAACAATGTTTGATTAAATATCATAGGTTAATAATATTAATGAAGCTGATATTAACAAATTTTATTACAACTTTTATTATATTTCTTATTGCGGGTTAGACATTTTGATGTTAAATAATAACAGATGCTACTTTTATTTTGAGTAATGTATAAAATGTTGGTATTATATAAACTAATAGATTAAACTAATAGATTAAAAGATGCTTTAGAAGTGTAGTTTGCTAGTGTTAACTAACGATAATTTATTGTTTAGACCTATCAATCCTTTTGTCTAGGACTATTATGGTTTTATGCATTGATATTTTAATTAAAATTAAGCACATTACGTTCAAATTACACTATTTACAGACATTTTATTAATTTGAATTATATGTGATACTTCTACAAATATGTATATATTAGGGCTGGGCGATTAATCAGAAAATAATCGAAATCGAAATTCAAAACCTATAATCGATCTGATTTTCCCAGGTCGATTATTATTATCTATTTTTTATTTTGTTTTTCCCTACTGTGTGTGAAGTCACGTGACCCGCTCTGTTTTGACTAATTTATACTTATTTATATCGAGCACGCCTTTGGTCCAGCGCAGCCTCAAATACCCCCGTGCCTCTCAAAAATGTAACCACATGTTGCAAAGACACACAGCACAATATATGTGATTGATCGGTTTGATATTGTTGACACATGACACAGAGGAACATAAAAACCCACTGCCAGCTAGCGTTTCAGAAGTGTTATTGCAGAGCAACACAAACAGCATTCTAAAGTATATTAAAGCACAGCTACACAAGGCATGCGCCGTGCGTCACAGCGATCCAAAAGTGTAAGTTATTTATTCTCACTTTTTTATATAAGAAAAAAAGGGACTGTTGGTTTTAGGCAATGTGTAATTTTGATTTCAGTTGTTATATATATATATATAACAAGATTTTGATTTTAGGCCAAATCTCCCAGCCCTGGTATATATATAATTTTTAGTGGTGTTGTATAATGAATTATGTTTTTTAATATTTATTTACTAATTTGTATATATAGTATTGCATTGAGATAATGGCAGATGTTAAAAGTTGTGCTCAACATGAGAATGTTAAAAAAGAGTGAAAGTGTGTCGTTAAATTAAATGCAATATAATTTGTTTACATCTAATAAAATCTCACCATTTTTCTTTCTTAAGAATTGTCGGGTGAAATAATCAGGGCTTGTTTTTGAAAGATTCACTCTGTAACATTAGGGCTCAATCCTGTTCCTGTAGGCCTACCTTCAAAGTCTAATGCCAAGCCTATTCAATTACACCTAAACCAATTACTTAAGACCTTCAGGAACGCTTGATGATTACAAACACGTTGGAAAAGGATCTGAACTTTGTGATCTTGGAACAGGATTGGGACCCCTGCTCTACAACAATTGCATTATCTAGATATATTGTACTTATCAAAAGTCTTAGTCCAGTCGAAGTTTCACCAACAAAAATGGTTTAAATTCAGTTATTTCTTGCTTTTGGTGTTAGAGTAATGCATGAAGAAACAGAACAATCTGAGACACTGTAGCAAACATCTTAAAAACTATATGCAACTGCACCTAGGATAAAAACGCAAAAGCCGGTTACATCAAATGCTGGTTTAATATAGTTGATGGAAGTTAGTTGATCAGTAAATCAACTAATCACCTCAATTATTTCCTCACTTTACAGCATATTTTAAAGTGCCTAAAAGCGTCTGTATTTTGGAGATGCTTACACACATAAATCTTACTAGATTGTGACAATTAATAGTACAAAAATAATGTTTGGAACTAGGGCAGTTAATCGAAATGAAATTGCAATCACGATTATTCAAAAGCTGTGATTCTCATGCACATCTTGTCAGGGAAGCATAGTTGTGTGATCAGTAGTAAATCTCCGTCAAAAGCCAGAGGGCGCTCTCAAGTGTGGAAACACTTATGAAGAAACCTAGGAAAATCCCAATAGCGATCGTTGAATAAACAGAAGATTAAACTGCTTTCGTTGATTCAGCAAGACTAATTATCACAGAATGGTTTATTTCACTCGACTGAAGTTATCAAGCGAGTTTGAAGTAAAAACAGGTTATAAAATGTAGCATTTTCACATGTTTTCAGATGTAGCAGCAACTCTTTTCCAGAGTTCACTGAAAAGCTACACAAACATCTGTCATTATCACAGAACAGTCTTTGATTTCATAATCGCCTGATTAAATTTTCCACGACTTTAAATGCGATTTTGCATAGCTTATGAGTGTACAATGACTATGTAGTAAATGCTGCTCCATCTGAAAGCACATTCTGGAGATTTACTGCTGGTTACAAAACCGGCTTTACTAACAAAATGTGCATACATTAATTGTCTTTGATTTATCACGTCGCCCTAATTTTTAAACTGATATTTTCTACTGACACACTACAACAAATGCTAAAAATAACTGACGTAAAACCATTTTGTTGTTCGTGAACATAGTAATGGGCTTAATCTGCAGTCACACTGCCCTTTTCATCCCATAGACTTCATATGTATACGAATGCGCCTGACCGGTAAGCTCATGCGACAAGTTTCACATGTTGCTGTGTTCCAAAGTTTTGTGAACTCTGACCTGTGCGTGACATGAATAAGGTCAATAGAAGATTGTAAATATCGTTTATCAGTTTCGCACATTTTATTTAATCCCGCCTTTTTACGCAACCCCGTCCAACTGAATTTCGCTGGCTCAAACTCTAGTGTGACTGCGGCTTTAGACTTTTGAAAAGTGTCTATCTTTTATTCTCTCAGTGTCTCTGTTGGTATGTTGTGCATTTTGGCATCATGGATGTGTTGTGCAGGTTGCAGTTCCCCCAGCTGGCCCTGCGACGGCGTCTAGGCCAGCTGAGCTGCATGTCCCGGCCTACTGCTCGCCTTCGCTCATGGCCTCTGTCCTTCCTCTACTACATCTTGCCCTTCGGAGCCCTCAAACCTCTCGCCAAAGTAGGCTGGAGGCCCACAAGCAGAGTAAGTACAGGTGGAAACGATGAACAAACTCATGTTGCGTTTGTGTGTGTGTGTGTGTGCGCGGAGTGTGTAAAATCTCACTATCCAGAGGCATCCATCAGTGTTTAATCATTGCGTAATGCTCATATGGGATGTTACCATGTTTGGGAAATTTACCAGCAGGTATTAACGTGTTTGATGCCATCTATGATTATGGCAAGCATGGTACTTTTTAAGGAATATCGCCTACATCTGGGATCAGTTCTCTCTATTCACAACCCGAAGAAAGGATGCTCCAAAACTGATGTGAGGTCAGCAGAAAGCGCCGTTGCTATCAGCAGATGGCCGCTTGCATATGGACCCGCTGAGCTCTGAGCCCCATTGGGACTTGAGTGAAAAGAGCCATTGTCCCATGGCGCAGCTCTGAACTGAGGAACACTTTGTCTCTAGGCTCGGCCGAGGGCACCGTGCCATGGTGGATCTGACATCGCTATTGTTCAGTTCCTACGAAAAAATTGCCAGTCAGCCCATGCTGATGCCCAGGAGCAGATACCGTATCTCCAGTGGCAGACAGGAAGTTACAGAGAAAGAGAAAAATGTTTTGTTTGTTAACGTAAATCTGTAATTCTTCAGTTTTTTTTTTTTTTTTGGGATGAACAGGACTTTAAACTGAACAACAAATTATGAAATTTTGTATTGGAGATAACTGTCCATGTAATTATGGCATTAATAGTCAGTTATAGATACTTTGATCTATTGCTAATCAGTAATGTAATAACTTTTTATTTGTGGTAACTCCTGAATTAAACAAAATGCTTATTCTGGTAAATGTCCTGGTGAATCCTTGCTATTAAATTATAAAGATTTAAGACAACATGAAAAAATCATTGATTTTGGAGCTGCCTGATCCTAATAGAAGTTGTTTGAGTCTTTTAAGGATTATTTATATTAGGGCTGTGCAATATGGACTAAATAATCATATTGCGATTTTCTTGAATGAATATTGCGATTGCGATTTTATTTGCGATTTTGGCAACTGTTTTTGCCTTTCTTAAACAAGCTACATACACACATTCTAAATGTATTCAGCGCACAAGAAGTGCAGAACAAAACATTTCACAATGAAATAACATAGAATTAAGTTTAATAAATAAAACTGTAGTGAAATTGTCTTTAAAACAGACAACATAAAATACAATAAGATTAACTAACCTCAGCTCTAGTTAAAAACAGTGCTAACTGCTTGATAAACAAAACTGTAACAAATTGTCTTAAAAACAGACAACATGAATAAATAAAGATGAACTAACCTCAACTCCAGTCATAACAATAAATAAAAAACGTAAATCAAAACCACCTATTTGGTTCTCCTGCTCAACTTCGTCATGTGCGGAGTGAGCTCTGATTAGCTGTAATTACCCGGTGTGCTGCGTCAGCTTTGATAAGTTAACATGTTAAAATCATGCACACAAGAACATATTCTGAATAAAAGTCTAAATAAATTAATAGATAAAATTGATTTAGAAATTGCACGTGCTTTTTTTATTTGTGATTGCTATTAATTGCGCAGCCCTAATTTATATTTATATGCCTTACTATAGTTCATTTTGCGTAAACTTTCTTTTTTTTTGAAAAAATTCTGCAATAAATATTCGGGGTAAACGTTTTAGACTTGCATTGTTTTTCTTTGAGCCACTTATTTTACATTTGCATTTAGCCTGCTAGCTTTAATGCTTAACAAAGAGTAACTCAATGAGCTAATTAGTAGGTGGCAACAAAATTTTCACCCAGTAGTTATAATAGTTTTAATAATCATACAGGTCTAGGTATAATATATTACAGAAGTCCTAAGAGGCCATGCATTAAAATAATTTTTCTCTCGTTTTGTTGTGATCAATAATCTCATGATCTCGACATAACTCGTTTTCTCGACATAACAAAAGTTGTTTTCTCATGATCTCGACATAAAGTTATGTCGTGATCACGAATGATTTTTTGCATTTATTTATTATTATTATTATTATTATTATTATTATTATTATTATTATTATTATTATTATTATCTGGCCAGTGAGTCTGCACCGGCCCTGAAAACAGAGAGAGAATAGCCTAACTGCAGATACGCATCCGTGCAACACGTTAAAGGCGTTCAGAACAACCATAATAATATGAGCGCAAACGCTCGGGCTCATGATTAATGTACATTCATGATTATATTCATGTTTATAATTATATATCATTATTTACAATAATATTCCCTCAACTGTTACTATTTTAAAGCAACTCTATATGACACAATTGTAAAGTAATTGTAAATAACTCGCGGAAAGGAACCAAGCAAAAGCAGGATCTTCATCATTTTTCATATTTTAATTCATACATGCAGCAACTTATTTTGCGCCATATGAATTTGCTTTAAAATGGTAACAGTTGAGGGAATTTTATTGTTAATAATGATATTTAATCATATACATGAATATAATAAATAATGTACATTTAATCATGAGCCATATTATTATGGCTGTTCTGAACACCTTTATTGTGTTGCACAAATGTGCGTCTGCAGTTACTGTAGGCTATTCTCTCCCTGTTCACAGGGCCGGTGCAGAATCATTGGCCAAATAATAATAATAATAATAATAATAATAATAATAATAATAGTTATAATAATAAATAAGTCGTTATCACGAGAAAACAACTTTTTGTTGTGTCAAGATCACGAGAAAATGAGTTATGTCGAGATTACGAGAGATAAGTCGTGATCATGAAATAACAAGAGAAAAAATATTTTAATG
Organism: Danio albolineatus; assembly: GCA_903798035.1. NCBI lineage: Eukaryota > Metazoa > Chordata > Actinopteri > Cypriniformes > Danionidae > Danio > Danio albolineatus. The sequence goes on along the minus strand of CAIGQQ010005973.1, from coordinate 3,526,627 downwards.
CATGGCCTCTTAAGACTTCTGTAATATTTAGAATCAATTGTATACTATATTTTTATTTGACATTTGTGAGATTTATCTTTTAGGTTTAATTGCAATTTGTTAATAAACAGCATTTAGCTATGTAATAATCCTTAAAAGAAAAATAACAATTTTGCATCCCATTCAAACAATCAATATATTCAAATTACATATTAAAATTGTTCAATTACACTGTAAAATGTACAGCAGAGCAGAAACTACACTGGTGTTTTAAATTACACTGGTGGTGTATTAAATTAAAATAAATGTAGATAAATATTTTTTTACAGATAGTAAGGAATAATATTACAAGACAATCAGAAAATCTTGCAGTATTAAAGCAGACTTTTTATGTAAATCATTATTATTTTTAGTTTTTTTTAATTAAAAGATAATTTTTTAACACCATAAGACTCGTGAGCAATAACTAACATGAAATAATACACAATGTTTTTAGTATTAATTAACCTTAATTAATAATTGTCAGTTGTTAATTTCCATGTTTGTTATTTCACAGTGTACTAATGTTAAAAGATGCAACTTTTGACCTTAAAGCATTAGTAAATGGAAAATAATACATGCTAAACAATAGCTCATTGTTAGTTAGTTAAATCTTAATGTAATCTGTGTGTATTTATTTTCTGTTTAAAATGAGATAACGTAACATATAAATGTATTTATTTACTGTTTAAAAATGAGCAAAAATAAGTGGCACACTTTCCTTTCTTGAGCCTTTTTCTGGGTCACACGGCTTTAGACATAATTCACTTCCTGCTCGTTAAACCCATAACTATCATCTACAACCCACTACCCTGTAAGACTCTGAGAGTGTCCACATTTAGCCTCCTGTCTGTCAGCTGGGATTGAAGCTAACTACAGTAATCCACTTACACTGAGCTCCTGTCATGCATCAGCCTCTACAATCTGTAGCACTGATCTAGGATCACTCCTTGCCAACATCAATAATGATCAGCAAGCCACACTGATCTAAGAATCAAAAAACAGTGGAGCACACATGGCTGATTTAAAGATACATACAGGTTCCATACATGATGGCGTAGCTTTTAAAGGTGACATATCATGAAAATCTGACTTTTTTTTTAATGTTCAAGTGCTGTAATTGTGTCCCTGCTGCATTTAACAACCCAGTAAACATGAAAAGGAAAACCCAGTAACTTTGTTTTGGTAAACATTTTTCTGCCACCATACTAAAAAAAATGCTGTTCTGATTTAACCACCCCTTAATCTGCACGTTTACACCCATGGTGCCACTGCTACTAGGGCCATGTTTTTTCTTAAGGATGCAGTTTGTGCTTCGACATGGACTTCATATCCAAAACGTCACATCATATATTGAGAATGTTCACAAAGATCAGAGCAGCTGTTAAATTTATCCCACAGTCACCACCAGGGTATTCATAAACACACGTTTATTATGCACTGTATAGTCTGACTTTTTTTACATTTGCTGTGAAGATAAGTGAACTTTAATGTTTATTTGCAAAAGCCAGTACGTTAGAACAGAGCAGTAAAATGCTAGTCGTTGAGTTCAATCAACTTTATTCCACAACAGAAATATAAATGTATCACTTACCACTCAGAAAAGCCCTGGTTCTGTCTAGAAATGGTAACTCTTCCTCTCCAGCATTATTGTCTGACTGCCATTTGAACATGTAATGCTGTGTTCACACCAGACGTGAAGCATCGGGTCGCTCACTGTAAATTATTTGCTGGTTTTCTGCCTCAAATTGAATTTGAACTTGAACTTTGAAAGATGAATTTGAGGCGAATTCCATGTGTTTGGATCTAATGCGTTGTGCATTCCACATCATTTGAGCTGCACTGTGTAAAATTGCCTCTATTCACACATTTGCGTTGTCTATGTAATCTACTTGCACTAACACTTTAAGGCTTTAATAATAATTAAATAATAATTAAGTAATAATTAAATAATCGTTTCTGACATTTTTGTTGAATGAAATTCAGTAGATTTGTTGTTTGAGTGTCAGAAGAGCATGTAAAGTCTCCTCTGCTCATTTGCATATAAATGGACACTTTGTTTTTGCTCCCACTCAAACAGGGACAAATTAAACAAACTATAATAAATGCTCTGTGGGGTTTTTCGAGCTGAAGCTTCAGACACATTCTGAGTATACCAAAAGGTTTATTTCATATCTCACAAAACAGTGCATAATATGTCACCTTTGAAATATTTGAGGGTTCTTTAACATCTGGCTCATATAGAGCATTTGTTTCAGAACCTGGTTTGGTTTTCCTCTAATCTTGGTTTGTTTAGGCAGTAGTGACCAGATCTACTCAAAACTGAATGATGGAGTCTGCTTAAACTCTATACTAGTTGGACCAATAAACAAGAATTTATCACACTTTATAACACTTTATAATTATAACCTGGTGCACAGATTAATTTATATCTGTTTTTTACAGACAATATGCAAACACATGAACCCAAAATCTTAAGCTTTTATTTAGCTGAAAATCAAAAGGGAACAAACTTTTGTTATTTGTACGTTTACGCCATTCAGGGTGTTAGCCATGGTGGCAAGTTAAACTTGTCATTGTAGAGTACAACATTAAAGTTCTAGCATCTTTTTTGTTTGTGATGTGCATCTCCATAGCTGACATTTACCTGTTATAGCTGTGTGCATACTATTGTGTACATACAATAGATGCTGGCATGCTAAAACACAGCATAAAGGGATGTACTAATTTAATTTCATTCAGTGTTTTCAGCTCTTCAAAACCGTAAACTTATTTTTAGTAATACTTTTAATGCTGCATTACTGTTTTGTATTTGGCTTTGGGTATTAAGTATTTTGCTTATCAAAGTTGCAGTGCTAGTAGCATTTGGTTTGCAAATTATTTATGAAATGTATGATTTAAAACATTTCCTATTTATAACAGATGTTTGAACATAACATCTCCATACCCTTAGGTTACAATCTACAAGACCATACCCACACGACTGCTGTCCAGAGCCTGGGGTCGCTTGAACCGAGTGGACTTGCCCAATTGGTTGAGGAAACCGATCTACAATTTGTATATATGGACATTCGGAGTCAACATGAAAGAAGCAGCTGTGGAGGATTTACAGCACTATAGAAACCTGGGCGAATTTTTTAGGCGCAAACTCAAGCCTCAGGTTCGACCAGTCTGCGACTCGCATTGTGTGGTGAGTTTGGGTTTGTAACTAAGAATTGAATTAAATGAAATTTTTATTTCATTGTTGAGAGCTTTTATAGTAAAAATGCTTTAACCAGTAGAATTTCGCATTTTATATTAAAAAATGCTGCATTGGGGCAAGAAACATGATATTTCACAATTTAAATCGTTTACGACCTTCCCTCACACCTCATTCAACTGCCATTCTTGTTCATAGTTTAGTCACATCCCGTTTAGACTACTGTAATTCACTTCTGTTTGGTCTCCCTAATAAAACTCTTTATAAATTACAACTGGTACAAAACGCTGCAGCCCGTATTATCACAAAAAGCCCCTCTATCTGTCACATCACACCCGTTCTACAACAGCTTCACTGGCTCCCCATCCTTTTCAGGATTAATTATAAAATACTTCTTCTCACTTTTAAAGCCATTCACAATCTTGCTCCGCCATACCTCACTAGTCTAGTTTATATCGCCACACCTTCTCGAACACTCAGGTCTTCTTCTTCCATTCACCTCACTGTTCCCTCTGTTCGCCTCGTCACCATGGGTAGCAGATCCTTCTGCCACTCTGCTCTGGAATTCACTTCCTCCTGATCTCCGTAATTTAGACTCTCTTTCACAATTTTAAACCAAACTCAAAACGCATCTGTTTAAAGCAGCCTACTCTCTTTAGCTCTGCATTTTTAAAGTTTATATTGTATTCTTTTGACTTTTATATTGTGTTTTATTTGAACTGACTGTTCTTAATGTCTTGTACGGTGACCTTGAGTGTCAAAAAAGGCGCCTTTAAATAAAATGCATTATTATTATTTTTTTTATTATTATTATTATTATTATTATTATTTTATTTTTAAAAAGTATATACGGTTAAAGTCAATTATTATTATTATAATTGTTATTTTTCAAACATTTCCCAAATGATGTGTAACAGAGCAAGAGATTTTTCACAGTATTTCCTATAATGTTTTTTTTTCTGAAGAATAAAGTCTTATTTTGTTTTATTTTGGCTATAGTGAAACAGTTTTTAATTAAAACATTTTAAGGTCAATATTATTAACCCCCTTAAGCAATATTTTTGCCCCCATTGTCTGCAGAATAAACCGTCATTATGCAACGATTTGTCTAATTACCCTAACTTGCCTTATTAAGCTAATTAACCTAGTTAAGCCTTTGAATGTCACTTAAAGCTGAATAATTGAATCTTGAAAATTATCTAGTAAAATATATGTGCTGCCATCATGGCATAAGATTAAAAAAAAGATAAAAGAAATTAGTTATTAAAACTGTTATGCTTTCAAATGTGTTGCAAAAATGTTCTTTCCCTTAAACAGAATAATTCAGGAGGCCTAATAAATCTGATTTCAACTGTATGTGTTACATCGGTATGGTCTTTATTAGTTGTCTTCTTAATCTACTGTTTATTTTGATTTGATAACTTTGCATTTTTGTACTGCCCGTATTATTATGCAACAATTATACTGATTATGCAATATATCTATTTATCTGCGACTCATTCATGCCACAGATCAGTCCAGCTGATGGAAAGATCCTTCATTTCGGCCGTGTGAAGAACTGTGAGGTGGAGCAAGTAAAAGGAGTGACCTACTCTCTGGAAACATTCCTCGGCCCGCGCACTTGGTCTGAGAGTTTAACAACTAACAGAAGTAAGTCTCGCTGAAATTACGCCGTATGACCTAAATCCTTTGATGCTGAAAATTGTGTCGTTTATTTCAAGGTTTTCACAAATAAATCACTGAAGCCAGTGGCATTGCATCACTATTTATGCCATGCAGTTGCACTCTAACATTGACGGTTCCACAAAGAAGCTTTTTGAAGTTTTTGCACTGTGCTCTGCAGCAGGGTTGGCACTGTTTTTTGCAGTGTTAAACCTGCATTGCAGTGGCAGATTTGTGCAATGCTGTGTTCGAACGTTTTGGCTGGATGCTTAGCAAATGACAGATAATTGCAGATAGTCTTATCCGTGTGCTGTGGCCAGTCACAGAAGTTGTACATGTTGTATAAATGGTTGTTGCAGCCTTTGAAAAGTAACAGCGAATTGATGGAGAGACCTTTTCATTCTCATCTTATTATTCAATGAAAACATTCAGCAAAAAAACGTGTTAGTTCCTTTAGCAGTAGCTTTATAATATGGGGATATTATGATGGATGCTGCAAATGGAAACAAGCCACAACACGATCTAATTTAAATAGCAAATATAAGATTAAAACACAACTGAATTGCCACAAAGCAAAAAAAATCAAGCCATAACATAACTGAAATGCTCCCAACCACTAAGGGCAGGAGATCTGAATTGCTCAGAAACGTTTTTTGTGTGTATTCTGCATGCTTTATTGGAGTACGAACACAATTAAAAACTAAACATCAAAATTTGTTTAATGGTGGTGCTGTTACACAATTATTCGTCCCATAAACAAGCAACTGCTCATTTCCACTGAACAACCAAACCTAGTTTTCAGGAGTGTTTCCATTCTGTTTTGGCAAATCCATTGTGTTGTAAACTTCAAATTGTCTTTTTAAATTCATGATTCTGTTGTGTTGTGGCTCATTTTCAGCATGTTTTGTCCCGTTTCATGTTTTGCTGTGGCTTGTTTTTGTTTTTTTGTGTATTTATGCTAGATTTTTATAAAATGTGGTCATGCTGTCCACTGTTTGGATTCATTACTGTTATGGTTGAGGTCTACATTCTAATCAATGACACAGATTCTACATCAACCTGAAAGACTTTTTACTGAAAGACCAACGTGGTCTTGTATCCATGAACAGAAAGATTGTTTTTGAAAGGGCTTCTGCCAAAAAATGCTGAATTTTCTAAACCCTGAATCAAAATCGGAATTACTTTTTTGTATACTGGAGCGAAAGGACGTTATGCAGTTCAAAACAACGATCTGAAGGATGGCATGAAGTATTACGTTTAGACAGGTGTGTTTTAAAACCATTTTAGTCATGCAGATGTATGTAGATTGTTTTATGTATGGGTTTATATGCACGAAAGTGTTGTTCAGCCACTGAAAACATCCGGCAAAAGATTGGCTATTTTGAAGTTTATGGAGGATCGATAATATGATCGGTTAAATAGACCTAAGCATTCGTTTAGTTGTTCAAGTGTAAAAGGAGATGAAAACAAGCGATGTACGAGGATCAGCAAGCACAATTGAAAAAAAATGAAAAGTCACTCTTTGTCTTGAAGTCAGTGTAATGTTAAAAGATGACAGGATGTTTCTTTTTTTAGCACTGCCTTTTTTCTGATCTGATTATTTAGTTTAATAACAAAGCATGAGTAAATAGTGCTCCACCTAAGCATCTTTACTGAGGTGAAGTTTGATTTATATTCGCACATTCGTTCATTTTTGAACAGTCACAGGCTGTGACGCTCCCACTCTAACGCTACTCTGAATATTGGGACTGAAATAGTGTGTAGGAATGACTTCAAAACAACATTAACAATGTTGTATTTTATAGTCATTGGCTGATTAAATGATTTCACTATTTAGAAATTCACCAAACTCTGAAATTATATTATTGAGAAAAAAATCTGAATGTGTAAATATAAAACCAACTTTACCCTAGTGCCAGTTTTGGGGAACTATTATTCTTGCAGCCGATGGCCTGTCAACAACTACGCTGAACAAAGTGCGTGTCTCCATAGAGTTCTCTAACTGGTGAATGACATGATCTAGTGTTATGTCTATTCGGTGTGTATTAGGCATGGGACGATAACCGTTTTCAACGTATACCGCGGTTTGAAAAAGTCACTGTTTTCATACCACCAAACTTTTCTGCTATACCGTTCCTAAGGTATGAGTAAGATTTGTTTATTTACATTTTTTTGTTTGTTTTTTTAGGTGTAAATTGTAAAGACATCTGTGTTTTTGAAACAAATGAAGACCTCAGAAGTCAATGATTCACTTGAATTATTTAGCCTGACATATTTACTGTCCCAAAATATTTAAAATGTTTCTCAAAAGAAGATATATTGTGTTCATAGGGGAAAAAGGTTTTTTTTTTTTAGCCAGACATTTAAAAAAAAGAATATATTTTAGAGCAGTAATCACATACCGTGAAACCGTGATATTTTTATCCAAGGTTATCATACCGTCAGAATTTTATACCGGCCCATGCCTAGTGTGTATTCGCGCGTTCATGACTTAAGGAGGTGTAATTTTGGATGGCAGGGGAGGGATGTAAAATTTCTAAGCTATTATGCTAATGCTAGCATTCCGGCAGATCACCTACTACACCTTTAATTGTATTCTAAGCTCAAATATGAGCAGGGAGAAATGTGAAACAAGAAAACCCAGGATTCTGTCAACCAGGGGTTAAGAACGCCTTAATGGAACCCCATAATTACAATATTGATACAATACAATATAATATACAATACAATATTTTTATTGAATATTTTCTTGAATCGATTAAAAAAATATATCTTTTAATAATTGTCCCGAATCAATTTTTAATGTTTGGTCTTGTACTTCAGATGATATAAATATTATCTGTTCTTCACCTCTCAGACTGAAAGCTCCACAAAATAATAGGCAGACAGATGATGATGACATTAGGTCAATGTAGCCAATTGATGTTAACATCTGCTAAATTAAGGTCTTAAGTATTTAGTTAGAAGTATTTAATGCTCACAGCAAATAATAGTGAAGATGAGGTCAACAAATCCACTGTAGTTTGCAAAATGTGCCCACAAGAGTGTCGACACCATGCTTCAAACTGCTTTAATCAGCTTTTAGGATTAAAAAAAAGATGCTGTAAACGTTCTTGTGTCTACGGCTGCACAATAATAGAGACAAAAAAACATTATCGGAATAATAATAGTTTAAGCAACATCTATATTGCAGTGAGGTATGATAAATTAAAACTATTTGATATGCCAAGCATTTGAGTGTTGCATGCATAGGTTGTTTTTTTTACATGTGGCCTATCTTGATACCCACCTCCCCAGAGGGTATACATAAAATAAATAGAAGGTGCTATTAAATTATTGGCTAGATTGGTCTAAATGTGAGTCTAGTGCAGGGGTGCCCAAACTTTTTCTTACGAAGAGCCAAAAAACAAACTTGATTGAGGGCTGTGGGCCGAAGGTAAATATATCAAGCTGTATTACAAGGTTTCCATGAATAATTTTCTTGTTTATTTTTAAACTTTTTAAGCATACTAACTGATCCATTATATATTTTTTTCCATTTAATAATGAAAACATAAGAATTCCATTTATAACATTATGGAGTTTAATGCTGAATACACTAGTCAAGCTGCACCTGCCTTCATTTACAACATTTAATTGAAACATTTAATTCCAAGTACATTTTTTGTAGCTTAAGAATAAAACGAACAAATGAAAGGTTATGTTAAATTAGAATGACAATGTGTATTAAAACCATTAACCCCAACTCTCTCCAAAACTCTTCCTCTCTTCTCCAATGGGATGGCGGGCCAAATCAAAGGTCACAATGGGCCAACTTTGGCCCGCGGGCCCTAGTTTGGGCATCTCTGGTCTAGTGCCTCAGAGCAGAACATTGAAAATAAATACTAATGGTGGGAGTAGAGAAAATAACAGTAGTTACTGAATAAGAATAAAAACATTTGCCAAGGTTTTCAGTCACTCATAGTGTTTTAAAGTATGAATGTTTGTACCTTGACAGCTTTTTTTAAAAGCCTAATTTAGATTTTAATAGTCTAATTATTTTATTTTAATCCGAAAAAGTATTACCTATTTATACAGCAGGTAAATATTGAACACGTCACAATTTTTTCTCAGAAATCTCATTATTCTAAAGGTGCTGCAGATTTGAAATCACCAAATGTCAGTAACAAAGTAATCCATACCTGCAAAGAAAACAAACAAAGCAGTTTAGAATTTAAATTATGTGTTCGATAACACCAGGAAAAAGTATTGAACACATGAAGAAAGGGAGGTGTAAAAAAGGCATGAAAAGCCCAGTCAGCAGCTGAAAATTTTTTTGGGTTTATTTGTGTGCATGATTTTATCAAAATCTGGTAGAATTTCATGTCAGCTGCACCTTTAGAAATATATCCGAAAAAAAATCGTGACTTGTTTTACCCACAGTAAGATCACTACATAAATAAATTATGTTAAAAATGGCTAATAAAATAGTATTTGTCCAGGAGAAATGTATTGCAAGAAATATTATCACAGTACTCAAGAACATTATCACTTTTTTCCAGGATGTATTGGTCATAAAAATTATTGAAAATGTTTTGTTTTTTTTATTATTTGTGCTCTTCAGATGAGGATGACCCTGGAACATTCCAGGACGCCCTGGTCACTAAAGAGGGCAATGAATTGTTTCACTGTGTGATTTATCTGGCTCCGGGTGATTACCACTGCTTCCACTCGCCTACAGACTGGAGGGTCGCACACAGACGCCACTTCCCTGGTCAGCGCCATTTTATGTTCTCCTTCGTCTTTGCTGTGGTTTCTGAAAACATGAATCGTTGTTAAAAAAGATTTATCAGCAGGGCCTTGGGTCTTACATGCTTCAGTTATAAGCAGCTTTTCTAATCTGATGGCCATACTATCAGTGAATGCTTGCCTAACTGAAGCACACCATGTGGCTGCGTATGTGTTTTATTACAGGTTCTCTGATGTCAGTGAACCCAGGAGTCGCGCGCTGGATCAAGGAACTTTTCTGCCATAATGAGCGGGTGGTCTTGAGCGGAGAGTGGACGCATGGCTTCTTTTCACTCACCGCTGTAGGAGCGACAAATGTGGGATCTATACGCATCTATTTTGACAAGGTTAGAACTCGGCAGGCTTTTTTTTTTTTTAACAAGCTTGATGCTGAGCTATAATGCTCATGCTGCGTTATGGATGTGACATTTGCAGTAAAAATTCTGAACAAATTCACTGAGTGTGTTAACATAACATTGAAATATCTGTTTATATCAAAACAACTAACCACAGAGTTATGGCATCAGGAAAATATCAATCTGTAAACATTTTTTATATTTTAAATGAGGAAAATAAGCATGCGTTATGGATCGTGACCAAAAAGATATACGAGTTTACAGTATGCAACATACTTTGTAGAAATTCTGTGAATTAAACTGCCCAAGTTACCCAAAATGAATAATGCTATTCAAAAATGATAAGAGTTGGCTCACTATAAAACAAAAATGATTATTTTATTTTGCTTGTTTGCATTTCTGAGGAAAAAGCTTCATTATGGATGTGAAATCTCTGTTATTGATGTGACAGATGTGAAATTGCCGCTTGTCTGACTTTGGTAAATCAGATTTAATTGTTTAAAAACATTGACAGACATTTTTGAGTATTTTTTTAAAGAACTTTAAAATACTTGCTTACACAAAATGTTGAAACGGTTTTGCTATTTTGGTGAAAAGTTTATCTTTTTTCATGGCAAGGTTGACATTTGCATGGAATTGCTCACACAAATAATAGTCTGAAAAATCTTTTTTTGTTTGTTTTTATTTGCGTGAAACAGTTATTTAACCCATTTTCATTCTGTATTGTCTAAACATGATATTTAAATGCTTAGTTGTTTGATCAAATCTTTGTAGCATTTATTTTAGTGGGAGACAAACATTTAATGCAGTGGTGTTTGAAAGATAAGTCTCTTTAATTGAAACGTTCTCAAAAGCCTGATTTGAGTCTTTTTCTAATATCTACCCTTTGAGTTTTAATATAATTTAACATGAATCATGATTTATCCTTCTTCTTTTTGTTTATCCAACATTTTAAAATGATTTGTCTTTTAATAACCTTTTAATTGACTTCCTTTTTGAAAAACATAAAATTAGATATTAAGACTAATGTCTAAGCTGCTCTTTCCCCCCTTTTTTCATGAAGTTTACATTAGTGTTGATGGTATTTTTTGCTAAGAAAAAGATTTAGGTTTTATAGCAGATAGAAAATTAAAAGGATGTTTAAAATGCATCAAAATGTACAAATGACACAATACTTCCCTATCAATATTTTTTCTGGCTTGCTGAAAAAAAGAATCTAGCTTTTTTTTGCCAAAGTTTTTTCAAAACATGATCTGTTTCATAATTTATGGTTGTTTACGCATACAATCCGAACAATATGTTAATCAAAACTGCATGAAATTCTTTAGCAGCTTTGATGGATTTAATCAATGTTTTAATCATTTTCAATCAGCTTCAATCAAAGTCTTTTATAAATAAGCTATTTTCAATTTTAAGATTTTTTTTTCTTTTTCAAAATTAAATTTTAAATGTAATTTTTGTGTTGATGAAAAATATCTATTTAATGACTATAATGATTAATTTTATAAAGCATAAAGTCTTAGGACCTTAAAAGTTTTGTTAATATAATCTTAAATGCTGGATCTGGCTGGCCTTTTTTATTATTATTATTTTTATATATATAAGAAAAACACCTACGTGAGGGTTAATAACTAGTGGTGGGTGGTGTAAACCACTATTCAGTGTTAAACCTTTACAATTTGGCTTTTGTGATTAAATGTGGCTGTTGTAAATTTCCGGGTGTCGAAATTGTCATTTTGATATATACTAATTAACTAAATAACTGTTGTCCTCATTTTGACAGCAAAATTATGCACTTTCACATATCTTGAGGCTCCTAGGCTGATCCTCCCGCTCCAAAAAAAAGTTAATAGCTGTTGGATTAGAAATATTGTGCTTGTGCAAGATCTAGTTCATAGCATCCAGCTGTTTGTTGAGCCATTTTTATGCTGCAGCTATTTTTAAAGCGGGCATCTGGTGGCTTTGACAAGCTCATGGGAGCAAGTAGCACACCATGAAGAATCAACAGCACACTGTTCTTTAAACTCTACACAACACCTTCGACTGCTTGAAAACAGGAACATTGCTCACAGCAGACTACTCGTCCAGCAGGGCTGAAATGTACTTTTAAATGTCAGGGAATTTGTAGACGTGCACCGTTTGAATGCTACAGGATTGGAGCTTTAAAAGAATCTTCTCGGCTTCGACTGCTGAATGCAGCAGTGTTGTTCTTTTTAATTAAACTTTTTTTTTTATTCATTTAAAGAAATAAGTTGCTGAAATAGAGATGTAATCCTATGAAAGTTTAGTAACATGATTATACTCACCAGAATTATCACATTTATCAATATTATCATGGGTTTGTTGAAATTACCTCCAATGTTAAGTGAAGTTTAACTAATTTCGAGAGGAGCAAGTGATAGGATTGACTACAGCTGATCCCTATCAATAATCACTAACTAGCCCAGGGATCACCAATCTCGGTCCTGGAGGTCCCGTGTCCCTGCAGGGTTTAGCTCCAACTTGTCTCAAAACGCCTGCCTGGATGTTTCAAGTATGCCTAGTGAGAGCTTGATTAGCTAGTTCAGGTGTGTTTGATTAGGGTTGGACCTAAAATCTGCAGGACACCGGACCTCTGGGAACAAGTTTGGTGATCCCTGAACTAGCCAATCGAATCATTCCAAATTTAGTATAAATATCCAGCCTACATTTCATTCCTCATCTTTGTTTTGGAAACCCCCCCCCCCCCATCCATCCCTTCTCCCTCCTCCTCAATTCCAAGTTCGGGCGACACAGTGGCTAGCACTGTTGCCCCACATCAAGGGGGTCGTTGGTTCAATGCTAGCTGAGCCAATCGACACACTCTGTGAGGAGTTTGCATGTTCTTTCTGTGTTCGCGTGGGTTTTCCCCGGGTGCTCCCGTTTCCTCCCACATCCAAAAACATGCAACATAAGTTAAAGTCACAAGCGCCTACTATGTACAAACTTGCGCAGTTGACGATCTATTCCTGGGAAGTTATCGAGAACTACCCGATCTCGTATCCCTCCTAATGCTTATCGACCAGGCGGGAGCCTTGGGTCAGCCTTCTCTCCCGGGACAGCATGCCAAACTTGTCACGCACTAGGGATGTCGATGAAAATTGATTCAAATATGTGACGATTTAAATCAATAGAAATGTTGAATGAATCGCGATACTTTTTTAAACCGAGAGGGTGCTGTGTTCACAGTCGTAATTTCACTTTACCTGCACATCAGCCGCGAGCAAGAGGTGGGGCACCGGAGTCATAGATAAATACACTAGATATCGCATATGGACCCTGAGAATGCGTCAAAAGCGCTGCCACATTTGTACAGGGCTCCCAGGACAGATGTCATTCAACTGCACTAGTGAAGACTAAAGGCAATGTGAAGATGCTGGACTTAAGTGATGTGTACGGGTGTAGTAACGAGCAAACAAAGAGTAAAAGCAAAACATTTCATAGGTAAGATTCCGTTTTTTTTACGTTTTTGTATGTTACGAACTTTTGTGCTAAACGGGTAACGTTATTGATGATAAAACAGTGTCTTAATGCGCTGACCATAAGGCAAAGCAGCTCCAACTCGCACTAAATGCTAAGCTTATGCTAATTTTGTTTAATAAAATAAGCAAACAATGTTAGTAAAATTATGACACAAGACGCTGCGGTGCCAGAACCTCGTATTATTGTAAGCCAAGTAAACGAGTCGTTCATGACGGAGATTCCTTCACAAACAAATCGCTCCCTCCATTAGGATGAGGAGTGAAAGCAGGAGAGGGGCTGTGTTTTAGGACATGAAATACATCAAAATTAACAGGGAGGGAGATGATACATTTCCATGCACACAAAACACTCGCTCTTTGTCTGCAATCCCTCATCCATCAATGTAAAATGTGATGTAAAATTATAATTTTCGTTATGCAAAAAAAATTTGCCCTACTGACCACCAGGAAAAATCCTGATCATGTATTTATATACATGTATATATCTCTGGCTCTGGATGGCCACAGTCCACCACTACACCATGGTCCCACATTCATTTCAAAGGAGCGCTACCTTATACTAAAATGGCAGCTATATTGACGCATTCCTTCCAATAGACAACAATAGCATACAGTAGGTGACATCTAGCATAAATATCTATGCACCAGTGTAAAATGACAGCAAAGTGCCCCAGAAATATGCAAATACTGCAAAAAGATGTTTACTTACACTAGCAAAACAGCGAATACGATGCACATAGAGCATCAGCACTGTGAAAAACTACTGTCGCAGATCTTTGTACGGAAAAAAAACTATTAATAAGCCAAACCATGCAGACCAGATGATTTGCAGCTTTGCTTGCTCCAACGAGTGCTATCACATGGTGCATCAGTGTTTTCATAGCGAAAGTGTGAAGATGTTTTTCAGACTGAAAGAGAAAGTTGTTCTGTTACAGAACCAGATATTAAATTATGTTTACCCTCTCCTTTTCAGATTAATTTACACATTTTTTATATTTAAATATATATTTATAATTTGCTTATTATTGAATGTTTAAAAAATATTCACGATTATCTATTTGTGTAAGACACTGATACTTATACTAATTAAATATACAAGTATTATTAATTATTCACCTTCATAATCATGTTCAACTCCTGTCTCCACCCTACTATATAATTAATAACTGTATAATCAGTATTTTATGCTTGGCCAGTCCCCTGGAGCAGAGGGCCTATTGACCACCTCTGTTCACACTGCTCTCTTCAAACCAGCCATCTCAGTCCCCAGTGAAAGAGTTTTTCATCAGCAGGGGACATTGTAAATATGCAAAGACCTCAGCTTTTGCCAGACAACATAGATATGCTGATATTTGTTTTTAAAAATGTAAAATCCCAGCACAGTTACAGTTTTAGTTTGCTTATATGAATGAGTTTTCTTTATTTTGTATTCTTCTTTTTTTGGATTTTTTTTTATTTTAAAATAGCAATTTGGTTATGGCAGAAAGTATTTTTTATTAGAAGAAATGTGTAGCATTTAAGAAAAATGTGAAAGAGCTCTTCACCTTAAATTTGTTTCAAATAATTTTGCTAAAAAGTGTTTTTAAAAAGTTTCTAAAAAGTGCAGTTTTTTTTGCAAAATTATTTGAAACAAATTTAAGGTGATGAGCCCTTTCACATTTTTCTTAAACGCTACACGTTTTTTCTAATATAAAATACTTTCTGCCATAACCAAATTGCTATTTTAAAAACGAAAAAATTCCAAAAAAAAAGAAGAAAAATACAAACTAAAAAAGACTAAATCATGAATAGTGAGATTAGAATCGTGAATCGTATCAAATCGTGAGTCAGGTGAACGGTTACATCCATATCACGCACACCTATTCCTCCAACAACTACTGTAATTGGGAGCTTTATACAATTTTGTGACAAAAGACATACAAATGAATGTTTGTTTACTTAAGCTTTTATTATTCCATTTGTGTTGTTTTTTTTCTGTTTCAAGGTATTGTTGTTAAACCTTCACAGGGATCCACGCTTTAGTTTTTCATATTGTTGCAGAAAGCTGCTTTATATTTTTGGCCCATTTCCACTGAGTGGTACAGTACGGTACGGTACGGGTCGGTACGGGTCACCTTTATCAGGCTTGCGTTTCCACTGCAAAAGGGTACTCTTTTGGTGGGCGTGGTGTACGACAGAAAGTTTGTCGACGTCATTTTCGCTCGAGGAAATGTCTACAGTAAAGCTTTATGGGTCGCTCACAAATCATACGAGAAGCACTTCTCACAAAACAGATGCTTTATTATACACAAAAACACTGGTGTAAAAATGTCATTACTGACTGAACATGATCTGATTATAACTGCAGATCATTGATGCGAAATAGCCTACAGTCCGCGATTATATCAAATAAATAAATAAATAAATGCAGCATATATGAACACACAGCCCCACACAGTCTCCGATGTTACCAAATTACAGAAAAACTATACACAGCAGACATGTATGCCTTATTTAGGTTCAAAAACAATACGAAATAGAGCCCCGTCTGTGCAAACCTCTCATCTGTGTCTTTTATCTTCACCAGCACATGTAGCAGCTCCGTCATTATTCTCTCGTTAGAGAGTAACTCCGTCATTCCCAGTTTATAATAGTCCAGGTTAAGAACTTTGTTATTTCAAACATTGACGCGCACGTGAGCACAAGAGAGACGCGAAACCTCACGCTCGCGCTTATGGGCTCGTAACCCATAAGGATCTGCTCTTCTCTCGGCATGGTGGCTATTCAAGACGACGACAAGGTTTGTTTAAGCTCGGGTCGACCATGGCTCGTTATTATATGCTGATATTATTTCGGAGCATTGTCTCTCGGCTGTGTATTAAACATGGCGGGTCCTTTGTTTTCATTCTGCTTGTTGCGTGAGCAAATGACGTATCTCTGTAAGCCAATGGCGTTCAGCTGCGCGTGTAGCTCCACCTTACGGCTCGCTTTCTGGGTTTCGGTACCCTTTCGAAAGGGTGACCAAAAAGGGGTACGGTACGGTACGGTTCGGTACGCCTTTAGACAGTGGAAACGGCCTTAAAAGCGTACCGTACCGTACCACTCAGTGGAAACGGGCCATATGTCTCTATAAACATGCTTTTACATTACAGTGATTCGCGATTAGCTTATCACAATGTTACAGGATTTATACCGAGTCTCAAATCACAATAATCAGTCACTATTTAAATCTTAATGAAAATTTGAAATGGTAATACTAATCATCAGAAAATTTACAGTGGTTTATACTAACAAGTAATCATGACAACGCTACACTGAAATAAGAAAAACACGGTGGAGGAAATGTCCTTTTTCTAACTAAGGGTAGTTTAAGCACTTTTTCTTCCTCTAGATGTTTCTGGCAATATGGGCACTTAAATATAATTACGATTAGAATCATACAATTTTTTTCTCCTCACACTAGGGCTGCAAGATATACCAAAAAAACATATTGCGATAATTATATATGTAATATCTGTATTGCAAGAGAAGTGTGATAAATTTAGATTAACATTATTTTATGTGCCAAGAGTCTGCGTTGCATGCGTAGGTTGTTTATGCTGATTTGACCAATCATATGGGGCCTTAGCAACTTTATACATGCTTCCCCAGTAAGGGATGTTCCCCTATTGCTAGACTGACCCAAAACTGAACATAGAGACAAATAAAAACTAATAGAGGGTGTAGAAATGAAAGGCAGCCAATATCAGAATATCTGCTGAGGTTCTCACTCATGCATAGTCTGAATGTTTGCACCAGTTTAAATCTTGAATTAAATGAAATTCAATTAGAAAATATATAGGTCACTTTATTTTGATGGTCAGTTTGTTGAATTTAAGTTACATTGCAACTAATTTTCATTAGATTATAAGTAGACTGTTAGGTTGGGGTTAGGGTTGTGGTTAGGGGTAGGGTTAATGTAAGTTGACATGTACTTGCAAAGTTTCTTATAGTCAGTTAAATGTCTTTTGAATGTCAGTATCAACAGATATTAAGTCTACTAATACATGTACTACTACTACTAATACTTAAATGCACCATCAAAATAAAGTGTTACCAATATGTATCACCTGTTTATTTTAATATGCTCATTCATTACATTAATAGATGATTTGATAAAATAGTTGATGAAAATAGCATTTCCCCAGGGAAGTAGCATTATTGGAATACTCGGCAACAATATTGTTATATTCCTAAAATATTGCACTCTTATCTTCACACAAAGCATTTGTGTGGCTTCAAAAGAATGAGCTATATGTACAGCTAATGTTTTGTCATTGATGAACTTTCGGTGAAGGCTTTATGTGACTGTTTTTGATTTCATATGGGCCCTTTTACAGCATCTATGTTGTAATGTAATAACAATACATTCAGTTAAGTAGATGTAAGCATGCGTTTGTTTAAAGTGTAAAAAGAAACAAAAGACCATTAAAACCCAGGTACCATCATTTGCAGCAGGCTAGCGCAGAAATTCCATTGAAAATAAAATTAATTTCCATATTTTAAAGACATGGTGCGGAAAAATCTAATTTATTGCAGTGCTTCTTGTTTGGTCTGATACCCACTTCATATCGCATCTCAGCTAGGTAGTGAAGATTGCTTGTTTTTAAAGAAATCAGATCTTATACGCAGCGATTTTGTATGGGATGACAATTAATCAGAAGCCCTGGGGCTGGCTGGCAAAATTGCATATATACCCTATTGATATATAGTCCATATATTATGTTAAGATTACTTTTTATGCTAAAAGGATAGTTCGCCCAAAATTAAAAATTGTCATCATTTACCAACCTTCTTGTTCCAAACCTGTTTGATTTTCTTTCTTCCGTTGAACACAAATGAAGAAAGCTGTGGAAACCTCTAAGCATTGACTCTATTATTTGTTTTTCTTATATGGACGTTAATGGTTACAGGTTTTCTTTAAAACATCTTTTTTGTATGTGTTCAACAGAATAAAGAAATTTAAAGATTTGAAACCACCTGAGGATGATTAAATATTGACTCAATTTACATTTTTGGATGAACGATCCATTTCAGAGAAATGACACCTATAGTGTAGAGTAGACCCAATAGGTGTTGATAACTGCTTGTGTTTGTGGATTAACAGAGATCAACGACTCTAGGTTAAATAAGTATAAAGGCATTTTATTGGTCACAGCATCTAAAGATGAATAACACAGACGCTAGACAAGGGTGAAACTTTATAGTGCACAAGTGTTCACCTTCTTACTTTGAAAGGCTGTGCTATTTGCTGTTCTCGTACGGTCAGCATTTGGCAAGTAATTTCACACTTCATAAACTACAGATTCTTTTTTTATTAAGCATTTTCACATTGCGCTTAATCTTAGGATGTAATTGTGCCAAACGTTTGAACAGTTTTTATCTAGGTAAAAAATACATCTGCTTTTGTGGCCTTGACGCAGCATTGCATTGTTAGCCATGCAGTGTGAAACAGTGTGGTTTTAGGATGTTAATAGTAGATGCTTAGTAACCGACAGGTAATCGTGTGTCTCTTGTTGACATGCTTTGGACAGTCAATAATTTACACACTCTTCAATTCTGGTTTTAAAGTATAAGTAGTGTGTTTATTGTGTACACTGAAAATTCAATCAAGAAAAGTTCGCCAAAACACCTCATTGCACTTATTTAACCAAAAGAAATGCAGAATGTCTTTCATTACATACTTTCATGCTGTGTCCCAATTCGCATACTTATACTACACCCTAAAAGTTTGTACTTTTTTGTTAAAGGAAAATATATACTTTTAAGTGTGTAACAGAAGAGTATGCAAGTTTTGGGCCATGCTTCTTCTTCGTTAACTGATTGTTGTGTCGCTTAATTAAGAGTCGTGTCAATCATCCACACATCATCTGCATTTCTGACGTATTTAATTTCGTATCTTATTGGGGACGCAGCAGCAGGTTAATCTGCCATTCACGAGTCTTTCATGCAGAGAAATCTCCTCAGGTCTTTGGATAATTCTGCATTCAGACATTAATGTCCAAACACATCTTTAAGTTCAGTATTGTTGTTGCAGATGAAATATAACACAGACAACGCCATTGTTATTCTCCAGTGGGCTAGATATTAATTAACAGTCATACAAACATCTTTACCAAAGCCTTTCTACTTGACGCTTGGTCTCGCACGTCCATCATGTTTGTAGTTTATTTACACTTTTCACCTGCGTTTGTAGTTCTAATCGCATTCACGTCTAACGCGCAATGTACTGTTTGTAATATCAGCGGTTGGAGTATGGACGCTCCGACACTTAAAATTTTGACCTGAAATAGTAAACCATCTGGGAACCTTTGACATACTCTTTTCAACATACTACGATTTGGGACACACTAATACTATTTTCAAATATTATTTAGGACAGATAGTATGCAAATTGGGACGCAGAACCTGATTCCAATGTTGAACGACAAACTTGCCCATAAAGTTCTTTTTCTAGATCAGGGGTGCCCAAACTAGGTCCTGGAGGACTGGTGTACTGGATAGTTTAGCTCCAACTTCCTTCAACGCACCTGCCAGGAAGTTTCAAGTAAACCTAGAAAGAGCTTGATTAGCTGGTTCAGGTGTTTCTAAGGCCCCGTTTACACTAATGCGTTTTTGTTTTAAAACGCGTAAGTTTTGCTACGGTTACGCCATCCGTCCACACTATGCCGGAGTTTTCGAGAACGTTTTGGAAACGCTGAAGAGGCCGTTTTCATTCTAAAACGCTGCTGCTCCGTCTCAGTGTGGATGGGGGAAAAACGGACACATCTGAAAACGGAGGCATGGCCGCTGAGATTCGGTACTCTATTGGGGCTTTTGGGTGATTGCGTAACCTTCCCTTATTCATCAAGCCCCTATCACATGACTATAACGCCACCAGAAGACGGCAGACCTTGACGGCCTTCACTGTAAACAACAACATAAACACAGAAATGGGAGCGTTGATTGCACTACTGTCCGTTTTAAGTGCCATTGTGCAGTTAAACTCAGTTAAAAGCCTTTTTTACTACAACAGCTGCATATATTCGCAAGAGGCAAGCTATTGTTCGAGCACTCGCTAATCGCTCGCATTTCAAGCGGCATAAGTCCTATCTAGAACGCAGAGCGAGACACATGCTTCATGTTTATACTTGAACGCGCATGCCCGGAGTGCGTAAATGGTCACGTGATATACGTTTTTGGGGGAGTAGTGTGGACGGAGATATGTTCAGAAACGGTGGGTGAAACGCTAGTGTGGACGCGGATCGTTTTCATGATAAAGCGCCGTTTTAAAACTAAAACGCACTAGTGTAAACAGGGCCTAATTGGGGTTGGAACTAAAATATGCAGGACACCGACCTTCCTGGATCGAATTTGGGTGCCCCTGCTCTAGATGGTTGAGTGCATAATTCCCTTTATACTGTAGTATAAAATGCATTGTTTGGGACACAACTTTTAAACAGTCATTTTAGTGTCAAATAGGGACAGAAAATGTGTCTATTGGAGTTAAGTATAAACCTTTGTAGTGAGGAAAGTAAATTCTATAACATTAGGATTTTAGAATGTGTGTGTAATATATACAATTACAGTGTGTAATCAAGTCTGCGTGTATGTTCGCTAATTGACACCTCAAATATGCAAATAATAATTTTAACCCATGGTTTGAAAATGATCAGTGTTTAAAATCAGTGAACAAATACCAAAGTTAATTGTTAACTCCGGTTAAAGGTGGAGTAGCATGATGAAAGGTGAATTTGACCTCTGATTTCATTTACTGTACCTGGGGGTTAGAATGACCTGGGTCAGCTAGTTCCAAACGACATCCTACCAGTTTCTTTTTCAAGTGTGATTTGATTATAGGTCACACAACTGCAGAATAAACACAGAGTTCCTCTTATGATATATTTTCTGCCAAACCACATTTGTGGGTTTTCAGCATTAGTAGAATATTGAGCTATTCCGCTAAGGGTGGATTTGGCCTAATTTCTAACAGGTCACAATTGGACCACTAGACTCTAGCAGGCTTGTGTAACAATGTGGGTTAATGGGTGAGATGAGTGTTTGAGAGTAGACGATCGTGTCACCTGTTGTATTCTGACATGATTTCAGTGACAGGATGTGACCTCACTGAGTGTTGACCCTGCTTATTTTATGATAATGCATATCTTAAATGGCTGGCTTTCTCTATAATCTAATGGATTTGGATTCTCTTCGTATTAAATGGATGGAGAGGTTCCACATCTGTTCTAAGTACCAGATTTAGAGGAATCGTTTAGGATTTTAAGGCCTTGTTTTGCACCTGCCTTTAAGATGAATTTTTGTCAATCCAGTCACAAGTAGATGGCGCAAAATACCAGTGTAAATGTTTAAATAAATAAAAATAACTAAATGTTTATGTGGTTAAATGCTACAAATAACCATTGGTTCTCAATCCTGGTCCCCTGCTTTGCACATTTGTTAGGTTTCTCTTATAGCTTCAGATGTTTTTATGATTCCAATTCGAAAGAAGCATGCTTTATTCAAAGAGTGTTAAACTATGCAAGATGTAACTTTATGCAAATTTCATGATTGTGGTGGAATAACCCTTAACACTTCTGTAGTCATTTTCATCTGAAGACACTGAAGTGTAGTGCAAATTTGAATTTATTGAAATATTGAAGATGGCGCAGTGGGTAGCACAGCAAGAAAGTCGCTGGTTCAAGCCTCAGCTGGGTCAGTTGGCATTTGTGTGTAGTTTGCATGTTCTCCCCATGTTCATGTTGGTTTTCTCCATGGTTTCCCCCACAAGTCCAAAGATATGCGCTATAGGTGAATTGGGTAAGCTAAATTGGCCGTAGTGTATGTGTTTGAATGAGAGTGTATGTGTTTCTTCCAGTGATGGGTTGCAGCTGGAAGGGCATCCGCTGCTTAAAACATGCTACTGTAAATAAGTTGGCGGTTCATTCCGCTGTGGCGACCATTGATTAATAAAGGGAGTAAGCCGAAAAGAAAATGAATGAAATATTGAAATATCTTTCTTTTTAAATAAAGTAAACTTCAAGTTCAGCCTGTTTCCTTTGGCAGGTGGTGGAGAGCAGTGAATACCAGGGAACATAGGGAACAAAAATGTCATGCGATTTTGTTTTAAGAGATCTTGTGATAACAAAATAGGCTGTGATTGAACTGCTTTAATGGAAAAACTAGTGGACCAACCACGTTGTAAAATATCTGAAATGTTGTTTTGGTCATTCTAAAACCCTTAATCTGCCAAAAAAAGCTAAAATCTGTCATCAAAATGGTTCTTTATTGTTATCTCCCAGAACTGTCTTGACTGTTTAAGCTCCTAAGAGCAGTCTTGCACCTCCAAAAGCCACCACACAATCATTGCATTTAATTTTAATCTGAGCCACTAATCATTTATTGTATAGGAAAAAAAAGACCCACAGTGGCTTCTCCTACCACAGCGACTTTTATTTATTTATTTATTTATTTTTGATATTTACCACCAGTTTATCAGGAAGCAACGAATTCGTACTCTTTAGGTGCGTCCCAAATCGCATACTTATGCACTATTCTATACCATTTTGTAATATAAAGTAGTGCGTTCACATTGAAAACTCTTAAAATAATAAGTGCACTTTAATTACCCGAATGCTGCACTTATTCAACCGGTAAAATGAAGTGTGGAAGGATAAACACTTCACGCATGCAACAGCCGCTGCTTTGTTCACATAGAGTAAGGGGCAGAGCTATCATGTTGGATAACATTATTTATTTCGGATTGTGAAAGCAAAATTCTCCTACAAGAGTGATTATAGCGCCTCCCAATGGTGAATGCGCTTTTACTCATGGCAGGTATTATTTGGTACTTTGGTCATTTATTTCACTAATTTGGCAACCGTCAAACGTCATCAGGGAAACGGTTTGAATTTCCGCTTAGTAAAAAAACAATGTTCCATTTGGGACGACACTACATACATATACTATGTTGTTAAGTGTGTGCATAGTGAATAGTCTGACATTTAGGACACAGCTTTTGACTCATCAGATGGAAACGTTTTTTTATTCGCAATTGTTTTTATGTGATATTCCAATATCGTGTGCAAGTCTAAATCGCATATTTAATGGAAACATAGCTGCCATTGCGTTCTTTTTATTCACTAGTTTTTCTACCCCCTGATAAACTGTTTAACGTAGTTTCGTTCATTGAAGAATGAATTCACCTAACTGCACTGAGCACTTCTGTGAAAGTGATATAGCGTAGCCAATATAAGAGAAAAGGTCTCTCAACCAAATGTGAGAAGAGAATGCATGCTGCAGAGAACTGTTTAGAAGTGCAGCAAATTCATCAGCAATGGGAGATAGCCCTTGAACAGACCCGCGGGTCATCTGTATGTTTAAGGCATGGCCTCGTACAATTTAAAGTAATACATCATTTACATTCGTCCAAACAAAAACTTCGCAAGATATTTCCAGAAGTAGACCCTGCATGTGATCGGTGTGGGCTAGAGTCGGCTTCAAAGGCTCATATGTTCTGGAGCTGCCCAAAATTATCATCTTACTAGGAAAATATTTTTCCAACATTCCCAAAAACAGGACGAAAGCCAAATGATCCAGATCCCCGTATCGCAGTTCTAGGCATTACTTTAATTTAATTAGTTCCATTCTTCTGTATACTAGCACGAAGGATAATATTACTAAACTGGAAACAGAAAGCTGCTCCTATACATATAATGAGGGAGGTAATGAAACATTTGGAACTAGAGAAAATCAGATTCTCCCAAAAAAAGAAAGACAAATTTTATAAAAAATCTGGCAACCTTTCATGGATTATTTTAAAAACATAAATTCTGCAAGAAATAGTTAAATTAAAGAGGACTGGAGTAATTTAGATTCAAATAGAAGGTCAGTAATTTTATTTTTTTAAATAATCTGTTTCCTTGTTTTATTTTTTGTTATTTATTTACTTATTTGTTTTTTCACTGTATTAATCTATTATTATTATACTTCTGTATGTTTTATTTGTATATTGCTTGTTTTATTGTCAAATGTTGTGAATGCTGGATGGACCAGATTTGTAAGTCGTTGTGTTTGAATGTTTAAAAAAAAATAGAGAAAGTTAGAAAGTTTTCAAAAAAAAAAAGTTAATTAAAAAAAAAAGAAGTGCAGCAAATTCCCCAATCATATCTTTTCTGAAATTTTCAAGATCCTTAACTACGCATTCATTTGTAACCTGTGAGGATGTTACCCGCCATTTTGCTTGTTCATGACGAACTTGAGTCTTTTGTTTTTGCCATTATGGACTTGCTCATATTAAGTAAGAATTTCGAAGCTCTGTGCTTTCAAAAATAGATCTCAAATTCGATCCACTACTAAAATAGGATGTATTCTGAAAAAATGACTTGGAATAACGTAGTCTGTAGACAACATGCGTCTCAAATGCATGTCAATACCAGGAGTAAACAGCATGAAAGGTTTGTACTGATTTGTTTTCAGTGCTTTCATATTAACACGCTGTTTATTTTTTTAGGAGCTTCGCACCAACAACCCCCGTTACAACAAAGGCACCTACAATGACTTCAGCTACGTAACAAACAACAATCAAGAAGGCATAAGCATGAGGAAAGGAGAGCACCTGGGCGAGTTCAACTTGGGCTCCACTATAGTACTGTTATTCGAAGCTCCACGGGATTTTACTTTTAACTTGCAAGCGGGCCAGAAGATCCGTTTCGGAGAAGCTCTTGGGACAATGTAACACCGACAAGAGAACGGAGTCTAACGGTGGACACGCTGCGTGCTAATGCATTCAGGATCTCAAAAACTAATACACTCATATTTGCAGAGAATGTACTCTGTTTAAACTGAGATACATGTGTGTTCATATGTACTCACTCAAACACCACTGTTGCATTATTGCCATTGGGTTGTTTTGTTAGGGAGGTTGATGTAAAATAAGGTAAAACTTAGACCTCGGAATGCCATCCATTTTTGTTTTTTTTTGTTGTTTGGGCTCTAAATTATTTTTATATTTAATTTTAGTAAAACGGTTTTGTTTCGTTTTTCTGTGTTCGCCCATTTTGCCTTGGCTGGAGTCAACCGTGTTGCAGGGTTCGAAGAGTTCAGGATTTCCACAGCTAACTTTGCAAGCATGGGAATGTATGAAAGACGATCACTGTTTGGTTCCTTCTCATTTACCAAACGCTAATCTTATTAACCAGTCTCTCCGTCCAACTTTTGATCTATATAAAGGTGCAAGCCATTTTGACAGTAAATTTGTGGCCACTTTACACTCTGAGGAAGAGCTTTGGAAAAGACGGGCAACATATATCACTGCCGTTGTTCTCTGGCGTATCTATGCCTTTGCTTGTTGGTCTAGCGATTAGTTGGGGTGATTAATGTTAACTATTATGCTGTCTCAACTTGATTAGTGCCAAAAATCAAGATATATTTTTACTAACTTTTTTTTTGGCCCTTTTGATATGAATCAGTGTTATTGTGATCTTATGGCTTACGTTTTACATTCTTGGACTTTTCTTTGATTAACCAGCACCTGGCAAGTTCAACAGACTCTACATCCTGAGCTTGTGAAGACCCTTCAGACTCCCCTGATCTGGACCACACGTATGAAGAAAAGGGGAATGACTCTGGAAACGTTTTGAATGTGTTAAAAACCAAACACTGGGCTTTTCTGTTGCACCACGCCACACTCTTGTGGGAGTTCTTTTGAAGAAATGTCTTATTAATTCAATTTATGTAACATAGACAATAATTACTAGTACAGAGAGCAAGAAACATGTCTAATAAATTTTGAAGTTTATTTAAAATGTTGTGTTTATCAATTGTGGTATTGGTTTGACAAATTGACACCAATGTGTTATTGTTATTTCTGAATCCTCTTGACTAGGAAAGAAAAATCATGTTGGTTTCATATTAGCTTACCTTTTTGTGTCACAACTTTTAAAAGAAAGCAAAAGCAAAAAGGTGGACTTAATATACATAGCTTGTATTGAATTATGGGATTCTCGGGAAAGTTGTAGCCTATCATGGGAAATAACGAGAAATCTGACCGTGATATTTGAGGAAAGTCATTCATCATTACGTAAGGCTGATTAATAATGAACAAAATCTCAACGGAATACGGATTAAAAATGTCCGAGCTGCTTTGAAAGCGAAGCCATATGAAGCAGTCAAGTTACTTGATCTTAAACTATTTAAAGCTCGTTTTTCAAACCTCATGTGAAATACATTGTTTTACTGCATAGTCTATAGGCCTATTCTTAATGTCATCCGAATGACTATGGAAATAGTTGCTGCTTAAAATGTAAAACCGTGTTTTTCCTGGCTCAAAATCAGGCGGAGTGTCCTCGTGAAAATGTTGCTACTTGAAACAAACACATTTTGCATTATTATTGTAATTTTATCAAGTCAATTCCCATTTTAAAAGGCTAACATGAAATTAAATACATGAGCTTGAGCAGCATTACTTTGTTTCTGTCGGCCATGACTTCCTACCTGATTTTTGTCAAAAAGCTGAGGTGGTACAATATTTGATGGAGGTGGCCGCTTAGTTGGTAACTCTCTATGAAGGAAATAACCCTGTATACTGTAATCTATCAGCCAGGGCATCTTGCAAACGTACAACCTCCTGCTCTTCTAGTAGTTTCCCGGTTCGAAAGACGCTCTTTCAGCCTTGACCGTTAATGACCTTTAGCATAAGTAAAACGCCTATAAGCTAACATTTAGTTACAATTGATTACGTTACCAGCAGTTCCTTAATATCGATACATTTGTACAGGCGCGTTTGTAACACCGTATTATTTAAGCTGTACGTTTTTTTTTAATAGTTCTCAAACGTCACATTTTTCTATTCAATACAGGTAAGCTGTTTAGTCACATGAAGTGTGTGAACTCTCAACTCTATGAAGAAAAAAAAAAGATGATTCTAGATTTAATTACTGTGCAAGCGTTTTTCTGCTTCAGATAATACATACGCTAGGTTAATAAACGGACGGTTATTGTAACACAAAATATGGCAATTATTCTCTGCCATGGTATCTCCATTTGTGTCGCTGTACCACAGCAGAAGAAACTCTTCTTTCACTCCTACAGTTAACTAAGGTTTTTGAAGATGGTATTTTAAGAAGAGCACTCCCCCTATTGGCGCCACAGTGTGTAGTAGATAATACTGATTAACACTAGGGACAGACAGAATCTGCGGAATGATTTTTAGAGTATCATAACTAATAATTGAAATAAGAAAATAATACATCTTTTACTTTTACCTAATGTTTACAATGCAAATCCAATTACATCCACTTATTTGCTAAACAAGTCTCTCCTAAAAGACTAATATTACTTTACAAACTGTATTGTAAATAAATCATATAAACATTTTAATATTACTATTATTATATCATGATAATATTAGTGAAATTAATTTAAAAACTGAATACATATTAAAATTACGTGCATTTACACAAGTAAATACATAGACTCGATGGGCTAAAAATCTGTGGAAATCTGCAGATTCCGTGTGGGCCTAATTGACACTCATTATGGGTATCAGTTTTTGCTTCCATCCCATTCTTAAGAACTTGCGTTTGTCCAAGTTAAGACAGACATTTCCCTGTAACATGATTAAAGTCAAATATATACTTTTTTTTTGGAATTCTCATGCTCTCTTATAACAGCTGCGCAGATTTACTAATATTTTAATCATAATGATAACTAGCCTTACCCAAAATCATAATATAGTTATGATTATTTCTATACTATACATATCACCATATAGTTCAGTCCCAAAATATTTCAAGATTTACTGCAGATATTGCTCTCATTTTAAATGAGTGTACCCTAAACGTTATGATAGTATTTACCATTGTACACAAACATCTTTTTAAAAATGTATAACATTTTAAATTAGACAAAAGCTTCTAAAATGAGTTGCTGAATGAGATATTGAAAACACTAATCACAGTTACAGGGTTTCATCTGAATCCATTTTCAATTCAAATGCTATCTCTTTACAAACATTTGTCTGATTTCACATTTTACATAACTCTCTGGCACGACGCTTTAAAAAAATAATTACTATTCACTACAATTCAAACTTTCAATGATTATTTTTTTCAGAGTTTTTTTTTTTTGTCTTTTCTGCTTACAATAATTTAAATAAACTTTTTGTTATATAACCTGTAAGTATATTTGAAATTGTTATGTATTCCTCTTATTCGGAATGGATTTTTCAGCATCATTACTCCAGTGTTTTGTCACATGATCAGTCTACAATCATCCTCAGAAGATGATCCTTCTCAAGAAACATGTTGAAAACAGTTGTGCTGCTTCATATTTTTGTGGACTGGAAATTAAGATATTACAGTTCCAAAGTAGCATTTAAAATACATTCATTAATCAAGGCCACATAAAATTGACCCAAAGTGAAGACATTTAGAATGTTAGCGTTAATTATAAATGTGGCTATTTATAACTTTCATTAATAGAAAGTGGAAAGTAAATAAAAGTTTAATATTTTTACTATTAAACATCACGAGCACTAATAGCTGATCATCACATCAGGATCTTGTGATATTGAAGACAGTGTTTCCAAGCCCTGTTCCTGAAGGCACACCAACAGTGCACATTTTCAACCTCTTCCCAATCAAACACACCTGAATCAAGTCATCAGAACATTAGAAGAGAGTTCGAAACTTGAAATGAGTGGGTTAGAAAAAAAGATACATCCAAACTATGTACTGTTGGTGCGTCTCCAGGAACAGGGTTGGGAAAGACTGGACTACAGTCATTACAGGAATAAATTTCACATTTGAATATATCTTTACATAAACATCAGCTATTTCAAATTTAAATAATATTTCACATTACAGTTCTTTATTTTTATTTTTTTAAATCCTTCCTAATGTGAAGCGAGAAGAAACTTTCTGGTTATGTTCTTCTAAGCAGTTACCTTTAATATATATATATATATATATATATATATATATATATATATGTTTTATTTTTTTTTAAATCTAAAAAAAATAATTATTAATTAATTATATAAATATTTATTAAAAACCTCTCACAGTAAAAAGTATGTTATGCTAATTTAGTTTTTTTTATTTTTAAAGAATATGTTTTAAAGTTGTAAAATATTACTTTTAAAAGTAACTTTACCCAACACTGGTTTCAAGTGGACAAAAGTTATACATGTCAACAATTGAGAAGGTAATAATCCTCAATCCTTAAAAACTACTATTAGCATTTGAAGTGGATCCAAATGTTTCAAAGTTGTCCTAAAACTATTGAACATCACCTATTCTTGTCTAGAGAGAATTTAGAAAAATGTATCCATTTCAAATGTTGACTTCAGTACACCAACCATCCTGCAGATTCCAAGTAACAACTTCCCTGTACACCTGTAAAGCAGCTGATCTAAACTCCACGTGTCTTGATCTGTAATTCTAGGAACCTGCTCTCAGGGCACTGAGTCCCAAACCGGTTGAACCGCTAATTCACAGCCTCCACTCAGCAAGAATTTGCTGAAAATAAGTCACCTTGTTGAAAATGGCAAGTACAATGAACCGAAGGCCTTTAGTTTATAGAGTCTCAAGTGATTTTATATATCAAAAAATAGATTGACCATTGTGCCAAGTAACATATACAGACATCCAAAACAATATTGGCTTATGTGCATATTTTCAAAAGTCAGGCTCACAAGTGTCCACGCCCCATTGTTTTAAATGTAACTATCATAATATTGCTCATCCATAAAATAACATTACACGTTTAATGTTCCACTCAGCAGTCTCTTTAACAATCCAAGACACGAGGTAAGTGTCAGAGGAATGTCTACAGCAACCAGAAAAGCTTGTTCATTAGAAACTCAGATGGCACAACACTCATTCTGAAGGACGAGTTGACACTGTCCCATTGTGTATCCTTCTGAACAAGAATGAGGGCTCTTCCTCGAGTTTCACTGACCTGCGTCGGATGGAACGTCAGGGTGTGGCTCCAAAAGCCTAATCAAAACCTGGACAATCCCGGCGGGACATTTCGAGAAAAGAACTCGCCTCACTTAAAAACCTGTTAAGCGTCATTTTATAGAAACACTCCATTAACAATCGATTGAAATCAAGACTTTTAAGTAACTGTGCAAGAACAATGAAGGGGAATATGGAAGTACGCCATTGTATGAGGCGCACACAGGTATATCTGCTTTAAAGTGGCTCGGTAAAAGCAATCCAACTGTGCCAATTCTAACAAAGCAAATGTTTGACATGGTGATCCAAAAGTAAATATTTATTATTAAAATAGGTTTCAGTGCAGTCAGCTCTTGTTTTTTGTCCTAACCACGTAACTCCAAGCTTACATAATCCAGTCACTTTAGAACTGTTTGGCTTCCAAAATCAATGGCAAAACCCACTGGGAAATCTGCTCTCACTTCCTCCTCCGGCAGCGGCAACAGCAGGCGTAACAGCGTCCCACCTGCTCCTCGCTCTCCTTCACGGTGTAACCTGGCTGGTTGTTGTATGCAGAGGGGTTCTGGCCGTTCCTGGCCTCTCCGTAAACCGGCACACTCGAGGCGTTGCTCTCCCCTGGGGTTTTGAAGCTGCTGTAGGGGTTCAAGGAAGAGTTGTGGTTTTTGTAGGAGCTCTCTAACGCCATCGGGTTGATGATGATGGTGCTGGAGTCGGGCTGATCCCGCAGCTTGGCACGAGGGATGGTGACATCACCATAGGGGTTCTCAAGCGAGATATTCATTGTGTCAGGCTGGTGACGCGGGCCAAAAGTTGAACAATTAAGAGCCTCGGTTCCTGTTTAAGTCTGTTAGAATTTTTGAAACATAACCGCTCCCAGATATTAGATTTTTCTTGAATGTTCCTAAGGAAAGAAGATACACAAACAAATAAAGAGATTAACGTTACTTGACAAGATATCTTAGATAAAATATTACAATTTTCAATTATTATATCAAGTAGTATGCATCTTCTGCCACATTAAATGTTTGAGCTCTGATGAATGTTTTCATCAGGTTATTTAAAAATTAAGTTTTTCATTTTTATTCCAATTGTATTTTTTCCATCTGGTCATTGTTATTTTTGCCCTTACAAAAGTTTCACATTTTTACATCACATTTTTTTTTTTACATATAATTGTCAAATCAATTTTAAAATTAAAATCTGTTTCACATCTGCCTTTAGAGAAAAAGTGTTGGTGGCAGTTTTTTTTTTTTTTTGCTTGTACTATCCAATTTTTGAGAATGGAAAAATTTATAACAGTCGTCAATATCTTATTGGACCTGGTTTATGCTCATCTTTGATACACTAAAAAAAGATTCATTGGATTTACAAATTTTAAAGTAAAAGGTTGCAAACAATTTATATGGGCTGAATTTAACAAACTAATTAAGTTGAACTACTAAATTTAAGCCGTTTGTTTAAATTTAGCTCATATAAACTGTTTGCAACCATTTACCTTAAAATCTGTAAACCCAATGAATCATGTTTTTCAATGTAGTCTCTTGAAGATTTATTGAGTAAAACAGCACAATTTAATGAAGCACATACAAAGGAATCTGAAGTTATACAACCCGTTTTAGACTATAAGGAAATGTGACGCTTATGATTACTCATTCTGGGGAAATTTCTGCAAGTTTTCATCCATACTCCAGGTGGCGATAAGTTTTCTCTCATCATGAGTGACTCATTGAATCATTCACACAACTGATTCGTTCCAAGTCAATGATTCATTCGGCCTCAGTTCTAAACAGAAACTACTCTCAATATAATTTTCATTATAAAATGTCAAAAAAATAGTTTGGTGGTTTGTTAGTATGCTAATCTAAATGTAACCGTTTCTTTCAGTATTAGACTTGATGAATGAATCATTCACTCGAACCGATTCTCACTGATTGATTCAATCTTGACCGTTGGCGTTTGCCCTGAGACTCGACAGCGGTTTCGTTGGTGGAGGAGAAATAACTGGGAATATTGTGAGTAAAACGCACGTAAATCCATATTAACTTCTTGTTTTTTAACTATTGTATAAATACATACAATAATTATTAATAGTTTGAACAAGCTGCGGCCTTGTTGAAATATAAACAGGATTGTGAGTCTTTGAATTAAGCCAGTATTTATGCAAAATGTAACAAGCTAAGCTAATGTACATTTGCATTGCTTTGTTAAATTTACGGTTTCATTAGCTTTAAATTACATTATGATCTCCATGTTTGCTGTTATACAAAGGACATCCTGCCATTTATTTTAACTAAATATTTCCTAGATGTAAAAATAACTCTCTTTGTATAATTTAAATCACAACATGACTCATTTTATGTACAATTCAAACCACATAACTTGCCTGTGACCTCTGATAAACAGATAAAGTACTCACCGGTAGAGGCCTCGGCTATTGTTTGGTAGGAATCAGTTTTCAAGACTGCACGCTGCTCCTTCAGTGACTTTTTTTCTTCCGTGTTTCCGAAATAAGGTGAGACAAAACTGAGCCGCCAGGTTGGAGGGAAAAAGAGGAGGAGGCTCCAGCTGACCGTGAGTCTTGTTTAAACATGGCAGTATGAAACCCCACCCTTGGCCATTCAAGTTCAGCTGAAACCACCAATAGGTGTGTGTCTGTGTGTTTGCTGGGGGAGGAGGCTGATGAGAGTCAGTTCAGGAATGTTAATATTGAATTCACTATTATAATAGTAAGACGATATGTTTTTGGAAGGGAAACAATGAAATATACTGTTCACCGAATGAAAAATAAAAGTAGCTACTTAGTTCTGAAGCTGGTATTTTAACAAGTCTGTGGATGCTGTTGTGTAAGATGGTTATCCATTCTGCAAACATTACATTGTTTGGCACCAGAGTACACCTCTTGCCCGCAGCCTTGTTTTAACACTGTTAAACGTTAACTGAACTGGCATTTGTTATGTGCAGTTTAAGATTTAAAATTGGGCTTAGAGTTGTAATGCTGCAATTGTTCAACGATGAAAGAGATTGAAAAGCGGCTCTCGGGCTGTATGGGTTAGTTTGTTGTTGAAGGAGTGACATGTTTTGTTCAATCATAACAAGCTCTTTGTTATATCAGAAGAGTAGCGAAAACATTTGTATTAGTTAACTATTTTAAAGCATTTTATAATTCTTTTGCCGTTATTTAGCTATTTATTTGAGCTCAAATTAATTCAGAGACATGCATGGTGTCGTATCTGTAAAAAAAGTCATCATTTACTCAGTCTCATGTTTAAACCATTAGATTTCTCTTTATCTTTGAAACAAATGACACCATTTATATATATAAAAAAAACAGATTTCTGTCCCTCTGTTTAAAGTTAGGGCAACTAAACTATAAGTTCATATAGGAAGCATGCTGAAAGGTTTTTACCTTTGAAATATTTGATGTGCTTTTTGTATGTTCATTGCTTATTATTTAAAAAAAAGTTCAAATGAAGTGTAATATCTAAGTAAAGCATCCTTGTTTCTTCAGAAAATGTCTGATAAACTGATCAGTTTATGACGTTTTGCAATGTTTTGATGAACACATT
The DNA here is from genome assembly GCA_903798035.1 of Danio albolineatus. NCBI lineage: Eukaryota > Metazoa > Chordata > Actinopteri > Cypriniformes > Danionidae > Danio > Danio albolineatus. The sequence continues at coordinate 3,492,604 of CAIGQQ010005973.1, read as the reverse complement.
TTTGAACTTATAGATGGACTTAAATCTTGTGTTTCTGCATGGTGTCTGCCGAGTCTTAAAAAGTATTAAAAATTGATGTCAATTTAGAGAAATTTAAGGCCCTTAAAAATATTAAAAAGTCTTAAATGCTTTTTTACAAGGTATTACATTTAGAATCAATATGCTGAAGTTTGCCTGAAAATCTTTGAATATTGGCATGCTGTGTAGTTAGTTTATGAAATCAAAAATATCCTGCTAGATTTGACATCACGCTGCTTTGTTTGCTGCAGTAACCAGGGAAACACTGTTATTCCTGCTGTTATAAAGGTGCTACCTGCTGGATTCACAGTTTTATTCAGCATATAAATATAGTTTTAGTTTAGGATTCGTTTCTTGCAATCAGCATTTAGTAAATATGCTGCAAGTTAAAATGTCAGCAATGTTACTAGTTGAAATCCGAAGTGGTGATGCGGTCTTAAAATGTATGCAAAGAGTCTTAAAAAAGGTTTTAAAAGGTATTGAATTTTAATCTCTGATTCTTGTATACACCCTGTTCTGGGATGCACTTAATTATTATTGGTTTGAAATGACATTAATAATAATAACATTCCTAATTAATCAAAGTATAAAAAGGCACAACAGCTTTCATACAAATGTCTTGATGAATATTTATTTAATGGCCATACGTTTTTTACAGTATTCTTGCAACTTTTCTAATATTGATTTTCATAATCATATTTATTCCAATGATGTCGAATAAATAGTGCAATTACATTTCATTATGCATGACATTAATGTCTGGTGCATGTGGTTTTTGCATTTATACAGTAACGATTAGGTGACACGGTGGCACAGTAGGTAGTGCTGTCGCCTCACAGCAAGAAGGTCGCTGGTTCGAGCCTCAACTGGGTCAGTTGGCATTTCTGTGTAGAGTTTGCATGTTCTCCCCGTGTTTGCGTGGGTTTCCTCTGGGTGCTCCGGTTTCCCCCCACAAGTCCAAAGATATGCGGTACAGGTGAATTAGGTAAGCTAAAATTGTCCGTAGTGTGTGTGTGTGAATGAGAATGTATGGGTGTTTCCCAGAGATGGGTTGCGGCTGGAAGGGCATCAGCTGCGTAAAACAAATGCTGGATAAGTTGGCGGTTCATTCCACTGTGGCGACCCCGGATTGACAAAGGGACTAAGCCGAAAAGAAAATGAATGAATGAACAGTAACCATTAACTATTTTGGATAAAATACTTTGATGTGGCATCGCCTTTTAAAATATTTGTACATTAGACAATATAATATAATATAATATAATATAATATAATATAATATAATATAATATAATATAATATAATATAATATAATATAATATAATATAATATAATATTCATTCATTCATTCATTCATTTTCTTGTCGGCTTAGTCCCTTTATTAATACGGGGTCGCCACAGCGGAATCAACCGCCAACTTATCCAGCATATTTTTTACGCAGCGGATGCTCTTCCAGCCGCAACCCATCTCTGGGAAACATCCATACACACATTCACACTCATACACTACGGACAATTTAGCCTACCCAATTCACCTATACCACATGTCTTTGGACTTGTGGGGGAAACCGGAGCACCCGGAGGAAACCCACGCAACCACGGGGAGAACATCCAAACTCCACACAGAAATGCCAACTGACCCAGCCGGGGCTCGAACCAGCGACCTTCTTGCTGTGAGGCGAACGTGCTATTCACTACGCCACCGTGGCGCCATAATATAATATAATATAATATAGGGCGCCACGGTGGCGTAGTGGAAGGTCGCTGGTTCGAGCCCCGGCTGGGTCAGTTGGCATTTCTGTGTGGAGTTTGCATGTTCTCCCCGTGGTTGCGTGGGTTTCCTCCGGGTGCTCCAGTTTCCCCCACAAGTCCAAAGACATGTGGTACAGGTGAATTGGGTAGGCTAAATTGTCCGTTGTCCGTTGAGTGTGAATGTGTGTGTATGGATGTTTCCTAGAGATGGGTTGCGGCTGGAAGGGCATCCGCTGCGTAAAAAATATGCTTGATAAGTTGGCGGTTGATTCCGCTGTGGCGACCCCGGATTAATAAAGGGACTAAGCTGACAAGAAAATGAATGAATGAATAATATAATATAATATATATAATATATCACAGCAAGAAGATTGATGTTCGAGCCCCTGCTGGGTCAGTTGGCATTTCTGTGTGGAGTTAGCATGTTCTCTCAGTGTTCGCAGTCTGGTTTCCTCCAGGCGCTCCGGTTTCCCACACAAGTCCAAAGACCTGTGCTTTAGGTGAATTAGGTATGTCAGTTGTCTGTAGTGTATGTCCTGGTCCTCCAGGTTGGAGGTTGAGCCTTGGGCTAACGACCCACCTCATAAAAATTAGATGTTACGAAATGGTGGTGTTACCGTAATGTAGCGAAACCATAAAGCGAAACAGACTACAAAATGGGAAAATGTAAGTTTGCATACTCCTGGTTGGAGAAAGTCGAGTTTAAACAGCCGCTGAAAACAACCGAGTAATTTATTATTTCAAGGTTTGTTTCTTCCGAGCTTATCTGAGTTCTGTTGCATGGTTGTGCTCCATTGATTTATTTAAAAACAACTGTTGATTAACAACTGTTAATTAAGTTAAAGGTTTGTTACTGATTAGAACTTGAAGTGGCGATGAGGTCTTAAAATATTCTGAGAAGGCCTTTAAAAAGTCTTAAAAAGGTATTGAAATTACCTTTAGGACTCCTGCATATACCCTGACTTTGCACATTCAATTTTATTGCTTATCACACGAACCGCAAATGGGAAGTTTAGCTTTTCACAGACCTTTACACAGACTGTTCCCTGCTGATGAAAAGACTAGCCAATCTCAACTCCAGTAGTCTTTAGTTATTTTCATTCAGCGCTTAACCTGTTATGACAGTCACTTTTTGTTTAATCTTTTTTTTAGTTATTTATTTAAAAACATTGCTGTGTGTAAGGTGTTGGGATATCTATTGGATAACTTTGTCATACATCAATAAATATAATAGTAGTTCTAAGAAAATTTACTTAATTTACAAATGCTATTTAGTTTGAAATCTAATGTGGTGATTTAACATATTGGTTACATGCTTTTCTATCTAAAGTGTCCAAAATGTTATGGATCTGCTGTATACTTTAACTATATTTGTCAACTACCCACACAGATAGTTTCATCGAATCTTTTTCGTTTCTGGGTGGTTCATTTTCTTTACAAGTATTGTTTTACCATATGTTTGATCACAGTTACAAATAGTCTATGACAAGGTTGTGCATTGTAAGCTTACATTGTTCTGACGTAATGTCATCACAGGGCGTCTTGACAGCGCACAGTATTAATGCACACATACTGGTTCCAGCACATTCTTTTCAAGGTCTGAGAATGTGGACATTGTGGACTAGTGAGCTAAAATGGTGCTGCTGAGAGTTTTAAAGTGCGTGTGAAATGCATTTTTGAGGGGATGACAGGTCTAACTGGACTGAAACCAGCTTAGTGTTGCATGCAGTACTAGCATAAATCCACCGCACCCGCATTTTTATCTCATTTGATGATTGAAGTTAAAAGAAGTATAAACAAGGCTGTGCTTAACCACGTTCTGTTTTCAGAGGTTAAAGAGAGCTGGAGGGACACTTCAGACCACTTCAATCAAAGGTCGTCGTAGTAACAGCATACGCAAACATCAGCCACAAAAGGACTAGAGAGTGCTTATGGAGACTAGAACAAAACAAATGATCAGATGCATCCTCTGCATGACTCTGTGTTTGCTTGTGTATTTAAACCAGCTCATATAGCTCACCTCATCAACACAAACATGACCCAGCTAAAAGAGCAAAAACCTAATAGAAAAACAAAATACGATCCTTTATGTACTCTAGGCCCAAGAAACTACATGTTTAACCACCCATGTTAAATTTAATCAACCAACTTATTATCACTAATACCTTTTTAAATAAAAAAGTATTTGCTATGTATCTGCTAAGGTAGTGTGAGGGTCTACAGTGTGTTGTCATGCGAAGGTATGTGGTATTTTTCTGGTTGCTTAGATGTTTTAGTGTGCTACCATGCAGTTTCAATGTGGTGTTAAGGCGTTTAAAGGGGTGGTCCACTACGATATCATATTTTAAACTTTAGCTGATGTGTAATGTAGCTGTGTGAACATAAACAACGCTAAAATCAGTATGCGTGCCTAGTAGTATGTCCGAATTCATAGAATTCGAAAATCAGTATGCGAGAAGTACCCGGATGACTTACTACTTCCGGCGATATTCTGAAGTGCGCATCCCATGCACGCTGTGCTATCCCATGATGCCTCGCGAGAGAATTCATGAATGGGAGTGAAGTGACGCTACTGACGCAGGTAGGTCACGTGACCGTGACAAAATGGCGGATGTAGTATGTCCGAATTCCATTCATACTTCTCACATTCATACTGTATAGAACGTACTTTTTCTAACAGCGAATGAAATTTGGGGACTACAAAAAAATACATCTTGGTTAATGATGTCATAAATCCTTCTAGTTACAAGCATACATCCCACGCAGCGAAGGGGCAGATGTGCTGTAATGTTATAGCAGGATGCTTCCTGGTGACATGGAGCTGATCTGTAAATCTCAGCACATTATGTTAGCTGACCAATCAGAGCCTCTTGAGGGCAGGCTTTTGTAGGAACTAGGAAACATGACAGTTGTTTTCATGTTGGCTGAGTAGCTTTATACAGTATAATCAAAGTAAGATATATGAAAAAAATAACTTGCTTTTTCACAAATGAAGCATGAGCACTCATTGCTTTGCGCCCCATAAACACAACCAAGCCTTAAAAATACACTCTGGATCACCCCTTTAAAGTGTTGTTTTACTTCAGTTTGTGATTGCTGTAGTGTTCTGAGTGTTACTAAGGTCTTGCAATGTGGTTGAAAAGGAGTTGTTAGTGATTTGCTAAGCTGTTCTGAAAGTTTTTTCCACTGTTCAACAACAGCACTCTATATAATTACAGAATACGCTTTCTTTCAAAACATTGTGCAGTTCTGAGTGTGTTACACACAGGTGAGTGGGCTTGACAAACCACCTGTAGGACGTACTCTCTCCTCTCTGCATGCACCAGACACTTAGGGTGCTGTTAAATTAGCACTTTTGGTCTGCACCCGGGTTCGTTTGACGTCAGAGTATGGTACGTTTTGCTATTGTAAATGTGTCTTCTGAACTCGAGTATGCACCCTCGAACCGTACCCGAGTCCGCCTGAAAGAGGTGGTTAGGGGTACGGTTCATGTAAACTGTGGTATAGTTCATTTGTAATATGAACGCAATCGTACCAAATACCGGAAGTGAACCGCCATCTGTACAACAAACTTTAGTTTTCCTAACGTTCATTCGTGTGCGTGTGTCTGTGTATGTCACCTACCCTGGTCACAAGCGGGACTGACCCACTAGAAACAGTAAAAATGTCTGCTAGTCCTTCAAAAACGACATCGCGTTATGTTCTGATTGTTTTTAGTATTTGTTTCGGCAGATAGACGCAAGTCGCTCTCTCTATTTTGGTTTTGGTAACAAAACCAAAACATTCAATTAAAGCAGAAAAAACTTGATATGTGTGCGTCTCCATTTTGGTATTTTGTTTTCATGGCCAAAACCTTCCAACAGCTGCACACAACAGCAGCTTGATGATGCAAGCGTACCAGGGTTCAGAAGGAAAAAAGATGTGTTGCCCATGCAGTTGCTATGTGGGTGCTAAGGAATTTTAAAGGCCTCATGAAATTAAGATTAAGATTTTTAGATTTTAATATCAGTATGTTAGTTTAATGGATATCTATAAGCTAGTGTGCTTTAAAATAGTGACAAAATTCACATTTGGAAAATATACAATTGATATAAACATCTAAAGTGTGCAGTTCGTCACAATGCCTTAAAGCAGGGCTATTCAATTGGCGGCCCGCGGGCCGAACCCGGCCCCCAAGACCATTTTTTCTGGCCCTCCAATTAGTTTGAACAAGACATCAGAAATAAATTTAGTTCAGTCGAAAAACAGCCGCTATAGTTATGAAGTGACGTGCGCCTGTTCAATACAGCACGAGCTGCAGTTGAAGGCTGCGCAGAGCGTGAGTCACCTGATATTAGGTGAGTGGAGCTGGCAGCCGAAAGCATTTGGATATTTTTGTAGAAAAGGCCTTTTGTACAATGCACTGATATCATTGTTAGGGATGCAACGATTCGCCGATTTCACTGCGCTTTAATTCGTCACGGTTAATTAATCGTAAATGCTTCTCAATTGCGCTTCTCTGTTGCACAAAACGAAACTGCTGCAATTAAACAGTTATGCCACCTGTGTGCTAGTTTAAAGTTCCGAGCTTGTACGCCGATGCCAATACGCACGCACACTGAATTAACTGTAGCGGCGGGTCGTTCCAATATCACATCCTTTCCGCGCGCATGTTTGTTATTTCTAACGTAGAATACGCCAATGTGTGCGCGCAAGCGGAACAACGCGCTCGCGTCGTTCCGGGCGCACGCATAGAAAACATTGCGATGAGGTTGTATCGTGGCTTTCAGTGCAATGTAAACAAAGGATATGTTAGAAGAATTATTATTAAAATGATTATGTATGTACACTGTCAGAAATAAAGGTACAGGAGCTGTCACTGGGGCAGTACCTTTTCCAAAGGTGTACCCAAAGAGTCCAAAGTGGTACCCCAAAGGTGCATATTCGTACACAAATGTACCTAAAAAGTACCTTTGAGGTACCATTATAGACCATTCAGATACAAATATGAACCTTTTGAAAAGGTACTGCCCCAGTGACAGCTCCTGTACCTTTATTTCTGACAGTGTATGAACACAGATTATAACAACAGTTAATCTAAATAATTAGGCCTACCTAAAATAAAGCTTAAATTTACATTAGATGCGATAACCGTGAAACCATGATTATTCTTCAGACTATAATCGTACTGCCAAAATCTATAATTGCTGCATCCATAATTGTTATGCAGTTCAAAACACATGAATGTGTTTGAATGTAGAAGAAGCCTACTTAAACAATACACTGCTTTTGTTGTGCTTTGAAATAAAACATTTGAAGGTTTGTTAAAAAAAGCCACACTGTAAAATGCACTGATGTTATGTAGTTTCAAAATACAACATACATACATTTTAATGTAGAAAAATCCAACGTGGGTGTCTTAAGGAGCATAAATGCAACATATGTAGTTGCGTCCTCACTCATATTGCAAGTCATACCTCTCCGGCCCTTCGTTTGGGATGCTTTTCATGAACCGGCCCCCATGACAAACTAATTGAATAGCCCTGCACTACTGGTTGCTTTTGAAATTAGGATGTCCGCCCTTCGTATTTCAGTTGAGATTACGTCAAAAATTAAATAAAAAATAAATTCCGACGCACTTCACAAGACCTTTAAGTGGTTGCTTTACTTTGGTATGTGTCTGATGAAGTGTTAAAACACATTGCTGTGTGTGTTAGTGGCTTGCGAGTGGCTGCTAGGGAGTTTCAGGTAGCTAATGGTTCAAGCATGTTGCTGTATTGCTACTTTTTAACACATTGTTGTGTTCTAGCATGTTGTTCATGGTTGTACAAATACACGAAGCTTAAACCAGATCATTTTGTTTATATTTCGAAAGTGTACTTGCTACCTGCGCATGCTAATGTTTATAGTGCCTTTGTGTGAGTTTTGATTACATCGTGGTGTTTAGTTCAACCTGTGATGAAGCAAATAAACACCTCATTCGTGTATTCATATTTTTTAAGAAATGAGATAGAAACTTTGTAATATACATGTAAAAAAAACAAACAACAACAACAAAAAAACACCAATTAAGTATGAAATATCAAGGGTAGGGATCGGTATTGTGAGCGTGATCTTGTGCCTCTTTGTGCCACCACAATGCGTCATTCACTTGTATAATGAAAGCGTCTGGAAGGTGCATAAGTAAATTTAGATAAAGGGAGCCAGTGGTTGTTTCGTAGGAAAACGTCAGTGCCCTGAATTTGATATGACCAGCTATTGGAAGCCAGTGAAAATGGTTGAAAAGAGGTGTAACTTGTGTTCTTTTTGATTGTTAAATACCACTGTTGCTGCCACATTCTTGATAAATTGCAGAGATTTGATAGTCCTGGCATGAAGGCCTGCCAAGAGAGCATTAAAACTGAAGAGCTTTAACAAGGTGTTGTGTAGCATGCCTCAATAAGATTGCCATATTCTTTCCAATGTTGTATAAAACAACGCTACAGGATACAGCTACATTAGGTAGCTGCTAATGTGTTCTGGATAGGCTTGAGCATGTAGCTGTGGTTGCTATGCAGTTGCTAAAGTGATCTAAATAGTTTAGCTATGCTGCTGTGTGGTTGTGATGCTGTTGCTAAGGGCTGCTTTTAAAAGCTTAGGCAGCTGACTTGTTGCTTCACTGTCTTATCAGGCAGTGACACTGGAGGCAGTGTTTGTACATTTGTTTACTATAATAATAATAATTTCTTGATAGAAATGCAATCAAAAGTGATAAACATTGGTCAAAAACAGGCTGTTTCTCAATATACTTTTTTTTAAATGTATTTATCATTTTGCAATAAAACAATCAGCACAATTAACAAAAAGAATATTCAGCATTAGTTAGCATCAGAGTATACAAATTTAAAAACAGCATATGAATGGACAGTGTGATAACAATGGGTATCATGTAGGCAGAGGTCAAAGGGTTCATAAAGGGTCCAAAAAAATATTCCAGGTTTCCAAAAATATGTGTGTTTTGTTTTTTAGGCTGTATGTTAAATATTCCAAATGCAGTGTGTCATCTATGATATTTTTAAATAATCCAAATGTTGGATAGAATTCCTGTTTCCAGTTTAGCAAAATACATTTCTTAGATACATAAGAAATCAGACCTACTCTTTTGGTTAATAAAGAGTCAGATACCTCATTTAAGTTAACCCCAAAAAGATATATTAAAGGATTCTTGTGATATTTCTTTCCCAGGGTCATCATAGAAAACTCATTTACAGTATCCTAAAACTCATTTAGTTTTTCGCAGTTCCAAAAAATATGCATAATGGTGCCCTTATGTTTTTTACAACTGTTACATAAAGGCAATGCACCAGGATATATCCTACTGAGGCGAACTGGAGTCAAGTAAATCCTTTGTATAAATTTGAAATTTTGTTTAATTATTTTGTTACTAGAAAATGAAAAAAATACACATTTGTATACAACATCTCACTGATCATCATCAAAATTGCAACCAAGGACTTTTTCCAATACATTTTTTAATGAGATTAAAGAAGAATCAGCTTGGTCTCTTCAATATACATTCTTAACCGAGATTGCGTCCTTGAGTTATCATGTAATGTTCAGCTCCAAAACTCATGACTGCAAGAACAGAGGATGCGTAAAGGACCCAGATGTGTTCTTGATATCGTGGATGCATCGAATGCCCTCCCACTTTGGAATGCTTCTTCCGAAGATAGCATTTTAAAGGTTTCGGTCACAGCTAATGTGTTTTAAACATGTTGCTGTGATTTAATCTGATTGCTTACAAAAGTATAATCACAGGGGTCCCCAACAAGCCACATGACCTGAGGTATAATCTTGATAATAGCAGAGATACAGAATGAATTCTGTCCTGAAGCTGAATATAAGAATCAAAAATAATCCCATTAAAATGATATTAAATGCGTAGAATTGCTCATGACTTCACACACATTCTCAGGTGGGCCATTTAGTCATGTGTCCCAGCGTGGAAACCGTTGTGGTATTATGATGCGATTCAAATCCTGTGGCTGTGACCCAAAAGAGCCAACACGAGCGACTCAGACTTGTGTTCTAGTCAAAATGCAAGTGGACAAATCACTTCCACATTCTGTAATTCATTCAGTATCACTCGCTGCCTCATTGAGATTCAATGACATGGGTGGAATATTTTTACAGTGTTGACTTTAGAGACATCCTGAGAAGGCGACACTGCTAGTAAAAGCAGTATGGAAGGCAGCACACAATTCAAGAACTCCCAAAACAAACAGTGGTTAACTCAACAAATCAACAAGGAAGCAGGAACATGTTTGATCCTTACTGAAACTGTGAGTCAAATCTTTTCTCACACAAACAAAAACAAGTTCTTCAACATGTGGTTACTTGCTAAATGTTTTTCAGAATATGACTTGCTCTCGACATCTGCCTAAATCCAGTTCTTAGGCCTGTAGTTTAACTTTATCCATTTTAATCAAATGACACACCCAGCTGGTAGAGGCTGGTATCTCAATCCCTGAGAGAATCAAAAATTACCCAAAGCACTACCGTTTTGACTCGCTGGGGGTCACTGATTCACCACAATATCCAGCAGTAACAGGAGTCAGATCACATGAGCTCTGTTGTGTTCACTCCCTTTGGAACTAGTCTTTTGCATAAAGTCAAACTCTGTTCAGCACACTTTTTCCAAAATGGCACATTCATTGTGGATTTGCAGTCTTGTGGTGATCAGCTGAGCATGTCTGTGAAGTCCACTGGACCACAGTGTGTCCAGTTTGTTATTGTATGATTCAAACACCCTCATGTCCCTTTATAGCCATCTAGATGTGACCTTTTACCTGTAAAAATAATGTAAATGAAAACAAAAGTGTATTTTAAAAATATATTTTTAAATATTGTAAATAAATAATATTATAAGATATATAATGATTTAGATAAGACCATAATGGTAAGGTTTTCAAAAACTGGCACTTTAAAACCAGCTTTCAAATATGTTCGTGCCCTTCAAAGCTTGTCATGTAAATAAACACAAAAATGCCAACAGGTTTTCTGTTTTAGCTGAAAACAGTGTTTTGTATAACCCTTATGTCACATTGACAGAAGAAGGAGATCAGGCAGAGATCAAACTGCAACAGCATTTAATAAAATCCACAAGAAAACTCAGAACGGGACAACTTTGCATAAAATACAAAACACAATAACATGGACAATACATTAGAAACAATTTGTGTAAATGCAAAACATAACATGAAACTAAATTAGACACAGGTGTGGCACATAATCTGTAACCAAGGTATCAATTCACAACTGAGATTGTACTTCATGTAATCATGACAACCAAGAAAACAGGAACGACACTTACCTAAGAGATCAAGTTAACTACTAAAATAATGCTGCGCCTCAATTCATCAACCTGCACTGCACTCTATAAGAAAAATCTTCGTACATGTAAAATGTACATCATTTTTTACATCATTTTGAGTGATTGTGTCGTTAACACAATTGTGCATCACTGTGGTGCAATGCGTAGCACGATTACATCACAGCAAGAAGGCCGCTGGTTCGAGCCTCGGTGTAAAGTGGCCAGTGAATGCATATTGCGGTATGAATACAATTTCACTAGATGGCTTGGATAGTTCTATTTGAAAAAAAAATCTTGAATTTAGATTGATTGTGGTGGTTTTGTAAGGGTGTGATTATGTATAAAAAAATAAAACAAATTGCCAGCAAAAAACAATAGAGCAAAGAAAAAAGTTCAGTAAACAGTGATTTATGGTTTCCAGAGAGTCAAACAGTACTCAGATGCAGAAATTGAATAGTGAAATGTAAAATTAACACTGTATAGTGTTCATTGTATTAGTAATTCAGTAAAATCATTCATCATTAAAGTTACAAATGCTGTACATGTTTGTGCCCAAATGCTTTAAATTCTCTTGAAATGCCTTTGTAACACATGCAAATAAAAAATATTTACTCTTTTATGGTTATACTTTGCAATAACTTCACAAATCTCATGTATTCTCAATTGTTGTGCTGATCAACTATAATTAGGCATGGGCCGGTATAAGATTCTGACGGTATGATAACCTTGGATAAAAATATCACGGTTTCACGGTATGACAGTATTGTGTTTACTGCTTTACAATATATTCTTTTTAAATGTCTGGCTAAAACAAAACCTTTTTCCCCTTTTATATATATTTTATTTAAAGAAACATTTAAAATGTTTTGCGGCAGTAAACATGTCAGGCTAAGTAATTACAATGAATCTTTGACTTCTGCTGTCTACATTTGTTTCAAAAACACATATGTCTTTACAATTTACATCTAAAAAAAATGTAAATAAAAAATCTTACATATACCTTAGGAACGGTATAGCAGAAATTTTGCCTTGACTTTTACATACCGCGGTATACCTTGAAAACAGTTATCGTCCCATGCCTAACTGTAATCCCTCAACATTACATATCCTTCGATGTGACTATTGCGGACACACACAGTGCGATATTTATGCTGAAACTATATATTGTGCAGCCCTAGTATGCAAATTGAGCTACAACACCAAAAGTCTAAGGTTAAGGAAAAAATCTGAACAGATCTGTAACATTAAGCTGTTGACACTGACACTTTAGTTGTTTCAAACCTCTATGAATTATGTTCTTCTGCAGAACACAAAGGAAGATATTTTGAAGAGTGTTGGTTACCAAAGTTGGTGTTCAATAACAAACATTCTTCTTATGACCTTTATTTGTGTTCAACAGAAGGAATAAACATATATAAGGTTTGGAATAGGTGAAAGGAGAGTGAATGATGATGATTTTTCATTTTGGGAGGACTGGGTGGCCACGTCAAGATACTGGATTGAGTTTCGGAGTCTCTGATTACTTTGCGCACAGCTTCCTCTGGCTCATCTATTACAGAGTACAGGTTCTCATTATTTTCTGTGTTTACAGTGTCATGGGATTTGCACATGTCATCTTTTCCTACACTTGAGATAATGATCCAAAGTTCATGGGAAAGTTGAGATCTGCATAATGTTCATCAAGGTTAGTTCACACAAACCACACAAAAAACAGACGCATACACACGCTAAACATGAGAACAGACAGAAACAATGATGTCTGATTGCCCTCATTTTGCCAGCAGAAGGACGTGGTGAACTAGGATTTCTTCCAACACGTGAAATCAGAGACGTACAAATGTGCAGCAGCAATCGAAACTGCTATTCTGAACAAACCTACAAAAACGAACCTAGTTCTGTAACATCATACTGTTGTATTGCTACTTGGTAATACAGCCTCAACAGGCAGATACAACAAAGCAAAGGATAATCTGAATATTTAGTGAGATGTGGATTGCAGCTTTAAACCACTAATTCTCTCCTAAGAAAAATGCTATGTGCTGCCACCTGCTGGTGATTTCATTCTTTTTGACTACAAATTCTTAATTCTGTTGGGAAAAACATTGTTCAACGTTTTTAGATGGTTATGCATTACTGTTTAAAGATTACATTATACATAATTAAATCTCTGAATGGATGCTTCCAAATTGTCAAAATTCAACCTCTAAATGATTAAATATTTTAGAATTTGTCATAACTGCAACATTTTAAAAAGAAATTGTTGAGAAAACATAAAAAACAAGGCAAGTTGATGCAGTGAGAACTTTGAGTTGTCTCAACAACTGTTTTTTTAAGTTCTTCTCAGTACCAATATTTTGTTCAGCTTACATAATTTTCGGTATCACTTTATTTTGATGGGCCATTTGAGTGTTAGTCTGCTTAATATCTGTAGATACTGACATTTAACAGTCCTTCGACAGACATTTAACTGGCTATAAGAAACTTTGCAAGTACATGTCAACTTACACCAACCCTAACATTAACCCCAATGTAACAGTCTACTTATAATCTAATGAGAATTAGTTGGCATGAGATGCAATGTAACTTAAATTCAACAAACGGACCATCAAAATTAAATGGGACCTAATTTTCATTATTCATGCAATGTTGATTATTGTATTTAACTTATTTAAATACAATAATTCTGACAGTATGATAACCTTGGATAAAAATATCACTGTTTGACGATATTGTGATTACTGCTCTAAACTATATTCTTTTTAAATGTCTGGCTAAAAGACACAATATATTTTATTTTGAGAAACATTTAAAATATTTTTGGAACAGTAAACATGTCAGGCTAAATAATGAAAATGAATCATTGACTTCTGCTGTCTTCATTTGTTTCAAAAAGACAGATTTCTTAATTTAAAACAGCATCTTTGGATATTATTTTTCTGCTGGAGATACTGTCGTCCTTAAAAGACAACAACAACAACAACAACAACAAAAAAGTAAATTAAAAAAATCGTACACATCTTAGGAACGGTATAAAAGAAAATTTTGGCAGGTTTAAAACCATGGTATACCTTGAAAACAGTTATCATTTATAGTGGCTGATTTTTTTTTAATTTGCAAAATAAATAATTAGTGTTAGCATATCATCCTGTTTTAATCAATGTAATGTACCACATGTACAAGTACAAATGACAAACACAAACCTAATGTTAATACTGCTTTTTTTATTTATTCATTTTCCTTTGTTTTAGTCTCTTTATTCATCTGCCACAGCGAAATGAACCACCAACTTATCCAGCATTTGTTTTACACAGCGGATGCTCTTCCAGCTGCAACCCAGTACTGTGAAACACCCATACACACTCAGACACCTGTACAGCATGTCTTTGGATTGTTGGGGAAACCAGAGCACCTGGCGGAAACCCACGCAAACACTGGGATGCCAACTGACCCAGCCTGGGCTTGAACTAGCGGCCTTGTTACTGTGAGGCGACTGTGCTACCCACTTCGTCACTTTTACTACTTCTCCAGCAACAGATAAAACAAGCTTAGTTTTCGATCGTCGTGTCATGCATGAGCAAATTATTATTTAAATTTCAACATTCCAGTTCAACACAAAAATGTTGATCCAGAAAACTGTTAAACATGTAACATTTTAGGGAATATTGTTGATATAACAAATTTTATTTAGGCATGGGTTGATAAGTGGTTTCAAGGTTTACCGCGGTTTAGAAAAGTCAAGGTTTTAATATCGCTAAAATGTTCTGTTATACCATTTCCAAGGTACATGTAAGGTTTTTTGAATAGTAAAGAAACCTGTGTTTTTGAAACTGATGAAGAGTCAATGATTTATTTAAACTGTTTAGCCTGACATGTCTACTGTGCCAAAGTATTATAAATGTTTCCCAAAATAAAATAAATTGAGTTCAATGGGAATTTTTTTGTTTGTTTGTTTGTTTTACCCAGACATTTAAAAATAACTAATATAAAAATAACTACAAATAATTACCGTGAAACCCTGGTATTTTTATCCAAGGTTATCATATCATCAGAAACATACACCGGCCCATGCCTAATTTAATTGTAAATCAACAGTTATTCACAATTCTTAGTATGTATGACAGAAAAAGTACAGTGTGCTTAACAAATGGGGATTTTATTTTTTTACAGTGTAGAATATAAACTAATTATACTGTACCTAATCATATTTACAGACCATATTGAGAGATGCAAACGAAAACTATGTTAGCGCTGGGCAGATATATTACATCAAATCGCCGTAAAATTGATGTTGATAACAATGATAAGCTCTGGACTTTTTTATTCTGGATTGATCTAAGAGCCAATCACACAGCAGAAATGTGAGGGAATCTAGAAGTGTGTTGATGTTAGAGATGCACTGAATTTTTGGCCACTGAAAATAGGTTATGCTATTTAATGGACTCTCTAATTTTTGTGGCTTCAGTCAATGTTGGGATACACTTTTATATCTGGAAGCATTACCAACTGATATCGAAATAAATATTGTTATCGCTCAGCATGGATGAATGAATGTGTGATTGTATTTTTGCCATATCACCCAGCCCTAGTCCCAACTTATTTCTTGGTTTTACATGTTTCATTCCTATAGCTTTCGAGAATCCAAAAAGAGCCACATATTGATAAATAATGTTATGATAGCTGTTTTAACATTAAGTTATGATTGAATTGCCTCTTGTTACCGTTACGAAATAGTTTGATAACAAGCGGGAAATGTTCATGGGCCAATAACATGACCATATTGAAATGGTCTTTATGAGGTTTAATTATAATACTACTAATATTTTTCTTCCAAAATAAACCATTTAAATAAACAATAGAGATTTTAGATTTGCTGACAATCGCTTTCTTTTATTGACATTTATAAACCATTGGCATTACAAACTTATAATCATAATGTTCAGTGGCACATTATAAGCGAGTCAAAGTTTGTGTTGTGCAGCATTTTTAATGAACAGCGCTGCTTAGAGACACTGAAAACACTGTCCATCAACTGCTCATGTCACAGTGCTGTGTGTGTATAATTACATATGAATTGAGAATCGCCCTGTATATTGCTCTCTTGGGCATTGTTAGAAGAATTCATAAAACGGCCAGCTGCTGAGGATCATTGTTGCATCATCCATATAATCCCAGTGATGAAAAAGATTCACCTCAGTTCACATGTGTAGGGAAATAATATGTGAACAGCTGGGAATCAGGTCAACTTTCCTTAATAGTTTGTTTTTATTATTTGTCATTGGCTTTACTTACACCTTTAAGTTTATTTCACACTTCTTCATGATTTTGAATGTTGTTGGGTTTGTGAAGTTTTGTGTGCTGTTGCGTTTGTTTGGAAACTGGGACTTCGAGATGACTATTGAGGCTCATAATAATGTTTGCTGCAATATATGCTGCAATATATTGTTTTAACATCGATATCGCAATATGATCATTCGCAATAGTCACATCACAAAGATATGCAATGTTGAGTCTGGAAAGTAATTGATCATTTTGCAAGTGTTTTTTTGAGGCCTGTGACTGTATGATGCTTTTAAAAGCATTCAGCCATAAAAAATTGTAACTTTGAAAGATTAATAATGGTTAATTTTAGTGAATTGTTAAGGGGCGATTATAGGATTTCATTTTAGCCCAGCTCCTTATATAATATATTGACCCATATGGTAGGGTTGTATGCTAAACTAGCAGTATTCCACTGTATTATATAGACGTGCACAGTCATTTGAGTTCTGAATGAGCCAAACAAACTCAACAAACCTGTTTACTGTAGTAAAAGCCACTTTATATGTTGTACAATTTTTGTTTCCATGTATTTAATGAATAAAACTGCCCTTTTTCTAATTAAATGGCATACATATAAATATATATTTTAACTAATTCACATATTTCACGAACTTAATCATAATATTAAAATAGGAAATATTGATGAATAGGACACATGATGTTTCTATCTCTGTGACTCTGACAGTTAAGGACATTCACTAAGTGGTTCTGTCACTGTGTTTAATCCATTCTGTGCATGACTGTGGTATAGATAACGGCACATGCACTGTAATGTGTTTTATAATGGCAGGTAATAATGGTATAATAGTAAAATGTTTGTTAAGAGTTACATTTTCGCTGGAGGAAACAGCTGTGATGTGAGGAAAGAGTATATTAGAAACCCCATTGCTCCTATATGACATTGGGGTACAAGTGATACAAGTGTATCCATAGCAAAGACCTGCAAATAAGCATATTTTATTAACAATTTTTGGATAAACACACACACATTGTCCTCTCGCTCTGCACAGCTGTGGTTTACTGATCAAATGAAGAGCGAAAGTCGAGGAGGAGCCGAATTCTGCCGCCGTCTTCATATCAAATTTAAAGGGGACAGAGATGATAATTTGGTCTACAGTTTATGAGCTAATCAGAAACGTTTTAGGGGGGGCTGAGTAAAAATAAATAGGCCTTGTGATGCCCATGGAATTGTACATTTGATCGTTTACGTATACCTGAATACAGTTTGACTCCTTGGTAGGGCTGTCACAATAATCAATATATCGACTTATCTCACAATACAGGATCCTGGCAGCTGGCAGCTAGCTCTCTGCAACTCTCACATGGTCGCCCACTGAAGCTAAGCAGGGCTGCGCCCGGTCAGTACCTGGATGGGAGACCACATGGGAAAGCTGGGTGGCTGCCGGAAGTGGTGTTAGTGAGGCCAGCAGGGGGCGCCCAACCAGCGGTCTGTGTGGGTCCTAATGCCCCAGTATAGTGACGGGGACTCTATACTGCTCAGTGAGCGCCGTCTTTCGGATGAGACGTTAAACCGAGGTCCTGACTCTCTGTGGTCATTAAAAATCCCAGGATGTTCTTCGAAAAAGAGTAGGGGTTTAACCCCGGCATCCTGGCCAAATCTGCCCACTGGCCTCCTAATCATCCCCATGTCACAATTGGCTTCATCACTCTGTCTCCTCTCCACCAATCAGCTGGTGTGTGGTGTGCGGTCTGGCGCATAATGGCTGCCGTCGCGTCATCCAGGTGGATGCTGCACACTGGTGGTGGATGAGGAGATCCCCCCATTGTGTAAAGCGCTTTGAGTGCCCAGAAAAGCGCTATATAAATGTAAGGAATTATTATTATTATTATTAATACATGGACCTCAATAATAACCTCAATAATTTTTGGTGATGCAATATATATCGCCCATATGTAAAAACCAATTCTTGCAACATTTTAGCTGATTGCACAACCTCGCTATCTCTATTGGAGGTGTCAGTGTCAGTATGGTTAAAAACACTATAGTATTTACCATCAATGAATAAAGTATATTTTGATGTGGGTGCCTGACAACGGAAAATAGATCTGGTAGCAGATATCGCAGCCTCTGTTACTTTTTACCTTGCATTTTTTTTGTTAACATTTATTATTATTTGTTTTGGATCTGCGTTTTCACATTCTGATTCCAATGCCTAATCATTGAATTATTAAAATGACTTAATTGAATTAAATATTCTTAAGAACAAAATATGATGTGTTCTTTTGAAGAGTGTTCTTGCGTTATGATGCTATTATATTGCCATTCTGGCATTATATAATGAGTGGCCTAAAATGGTCTTAAAATGACGATAATACAGTTTATCGCGATATATTTTTGTGCAATATATCGTACAACAAAAAATAGATATCGTGACAGGCCTACTCCTTGGAAAACAATCAAACTCTGTTTATTTCATTTGTATCATTTTCTTTATTGAATTTTTCTATACTTGTTGCACTCCTATACAGAATTGTCTCAATCAATCTAAAATGATAAATTCTTTCCAAATAGTTATTCAACTCATCTAGTGAAACTGTGTTCATATCGCAATATATATCACAGAATAAAAAAATATCTCAATGCTACATTTTTCCAATATCTGGTAGCCCTACTGCAATACTATCTGTGCTGCTTGGTGTTTAGTGGTTCCGCTTGTTCACATTTTATCCTTTATTATTGTTGCTGATGGGCGGCACAGTGGTTAGCACTGTCACCTCAAAGCAAGAAGGTCACTGGTTTGAGTCTTGGCTGGGCCAGTTGACATTTCTGAGTAGAGTTTGCATCTTCTCCCCATGTTCGTGAGGGTTTCGTCTGGGTGCTCCGGTTTCCCCCACAGACTAAACACATGCGTCATTAGTGAACTGAATGAACTAAATTGACTAGTGTATGAGTGCGTGTGTGTGAATGTGAGTGTGTACGAGTGTTTCCCAGTACTGGGTTGCTGCATGAAGTGCATCCGCTGTGTAAAACATATGCTGGAATAGTTCGCGGTTCATTCCGCTGTGGCGACCCCTGATAAATTAGGCACTAAGCTGAAGGAACTGATTGAATTGTTGCTGATTTAGTCTGGCGATGCTTAGTGTACATAGTAAATAATCATAAAGCAATTGGGGTATTAGTGATACAGACGCTCCTGCTAAATGAGCATCTATGTGTTTTTTTGGAAGTCAGTCAAGTTTTCTCATTTCACCGCCACTTGTACGAACCACTTTTGAATTCAGCTTGTACTACAATTAACACAACTTATGCCGAGTTCACACTACATGATTTTAGCTGTGACTTTCACTCATTCCACAGGTTTTCTAAAATCCAAGACAAATGCCTGAAATCAGAGACAAGTCAGTGCAATCATGCAGCGTGAATGATCAAAAAGGTGAAATATCAAATTGTCTCCTGTGAAATATATTGCATTCTATATTACTATTATTTATGTAAAAACAACACAATGTTACAACACAAATACATTTACTACAAGCAATACAATGCTTTCATGTCACACCGCTGACCTCAATGGCAATATGTGGTACAGCCCGTAGTAAACACGCACCCTGATCTGTTGTGGATTTTTGCCACACAAAAGTGATCTTGGAGCTTCATATGATTACTGTTGAACTACTGAAGATACATGGAATGTTTGGACAATGTTTTTGATTCCTTTGCTGGGCCATTGCTGTCATATTTTATCTAAAATATATTGTGTTTTGCAGATGATTAAAATGACATTAGGGTGAGTAATTAATCGCATAATTATAATATTTGGGTGAACTAAGCCTTTACCTCTATTGAAGGTTGGTTACTGCTGCATGTGTGGGTGTGCAAAGGGTCATGGGGGCCTAAACTGTCCATTCATTCTTAAGGGTCCTTCGAAGTTGCCAGATTTAAGCATTTTGATTTGCAATGGCTCTTCAGTATGGTGGTAATAATGTTTTTTTACTCTCAAGTGCCCTTCGGAGGGTGATGTATGCCATTTGCAACACACCATAAGACTAGTTCCTTGAACACAACCTCCACAGTTACCAGATCACCAGATGTGGTCTAATGGGATATTAAACATGATGCCATCATGCCAAAATCTCTTAGAAATGTTTCTTGGGTCTTGTTGAATAAGAGAATAAGGGCAGTTCTTAAGGCAAATGGTGTCTAAGAGAAAGCTGTATAGTATCTACTAAATTGGCCAGAGAACGCAAGACCACTCAAAGACCAAAAACATCTAAGAGAAACTGTTCCCCGTTTAATCTATGTGTGGTGTGAGACTTCCTCTGTGCTTTTTTAACAATGCTGTCTGAGAATGGCAATGGCTTTCAGTTCTGTCCCAAACCAGTCTGTCTGAGGTCAGCTTCAAACTAACTGTGTAGAAGTCATTTAAGCCAACACTGAATGTGGACACTGAATCTCCAGATTTTTTAGGCCATCATTGATTCTATTTGTTTGTCTAAATATATATCATATCAGTAAATTTATGAACCAATATGCAAATGTTTAAATGATTTGGTCGTAAAGTAATATTTTCTGTCTTTTAGCTGATATATTATAAGACTTTTGGTCACTTTATTTTGATGGTCCGTTTGTTGAGTTTAAGTTACATTGCATCTACATGCCAACTAATTCTGATTAGATTATAAGTAGACTGTTAGGTTGGGATTGGAGTTGGGGTTAGGGTTAGTGTAAGTTGACGTGTACTTGCAAAGTTTCTTATAGTCAGTTAAATGTCTGTTTAGCAGCAGTATCAACAGATATTAAGTAGACAGTCTACTAATACTCAAATGGACCATCAAAATATAATGTTACCAGACTTTCTTTGTTAAGAAAGAATCATATTTTATATTATATATATTATAGGAATTATAGGAATTATTATAAAAAGTCACTATTTTTTCTGTCATGTTTTCAGTTTTTAGTCACTATATACACTCCCAAAATCATTCCGCAAAAATCTGCAGTGTTTTTTTTTTTTTTTAGGAAAATCTGCACAGAAATAGTGAAAAATGTCTATAAATTCTGTCTGGCCCTGCATGAAAATGCCTCTCAGAATGAATCCTGGGCGTTCCAGGAATTAAAAAAGAAATACATATTTGCAATTTGTTTGAAAACACCATTTTTAAAGCAACTCTCCAAAACACAGCAGAAAAGCCAAAACAAGCTTTGATTTGTGGCCAGAATAACAAAACATCACACAGCTGAAGTCAGAATTATTTGCCCCCCCTTTGATTTTTTTTTTCTTTTTTAAATATTTCCCAAATTATGTTTAACAGAGCAAGGACATTTTTACAGTATGTCTGATAATATTTTTTCTTCTGAAGAAAAAAGCATACCTAGCATTTAGCATACCTTTAAATGTCACTTTAAGCTGTATAGAAGTGTCTTGAAAAATATCTAGTAAGATATTATTTACTCTCATCATGGCAAAGATAAAAGAAATCAGTGATTAGAGATGAGTTATTAAAACTATTATGATTAGAAACGTGTTGAAAAAATCTGCTCTCTGTTAAACAGAAATTGGGGGGAAAAAATAACCTGGGGGACTAATATTTCTGACTTCAACTGTATATAACAACAGCTTCAGTGAAATAAAGCTGCTGTTTATCCATTGTAACAGCTAACTGAGAATAAACCAATAAGATGATACTTGAAAAACTTTAGTCCAATCACTCATTCCTTTCCTTCAGCTTAGTCTCTATTTCAGAGGTTACCACAGCACCTTGAGGACAGCCACGTGAACACGGACATGCTATTTCCACACAGAAATGCCACCACTGGGCACAAACCAGTGACCTTCTTGTTGTGGGGCGTCAGTGCCAACCCAAATTTTGGTCCATTTAGAATAATAATTCCCTCATGAAAGTAAATCAAACCATTTTCATCCCCGTTTCAGAACAAAGCAAGAGATCAAAGCTGTGAAAACTGCCGCTCATTAATATACCTGCTGATATTAACATACCCTAAATACCATGTGGGGCTAATGAAGGTCCCACAACTAATTTGGCAGGGACACTCTGATGACAGACCGTCTGTGGGTGACTAGGCTCAAGTTTCAGGCCTGTTTTGTGACTGTAAAGCGATACGCTCTCCTCCCATTCTACTTTCTTGCACACTAAACGGGTCTCGATACATTTCATGTTTTTCCACAGGACTAAATGCTAATATTCCTGAACTAAAGACTCCAGTGTCGGTTACATTTTTGTCTTTTTTTCAAGGGAGAAGTAAAAAGGTTAAATACCGACTGGGAAAATTAGTGAGAGAATAACAGCAGCTGATACTAACAATTGTGAAAGTGAACTAATTTATAAAACACCTGCGCAGCAACATTCAACCCTCCTCCCACAATCACCTGGGTTTTCTGGGTTCTCTGTGCAGTGTGTGTGTGTGAAGGCAATAGGTTCAAAGCGGCAGGCGGTACTTAAATATTAAAGGCTGTAGGAAGGCACACTATTGTTTGCCCTCCATTTCAGAACAGCAGTCGTGGTTGGCTGGTCGCTCGGTTGTTTTGAGAGAGAGAGCGCAAACGGCAACAAAGACAGGGACAGTGGCTGCTGGGAACTACGAGGAGAGGTTCAGGGAAAGCAACAGAGGGTGCGCTCGACTGTTAAACTGCCTTACAAAGCACGTGAAGCATGGAGAAACCAAGACAGAGTCGGCTGTAAAATGGTTACAGAAGTTGGACTTTTGGTACATTAAACATGGATGGATCTGTGAGTGGAACAACAGAACCTCAGGAGAACCAGAGTGTAAAAGAAGAGGACAGGTAGACCTTCTGCACAGAGCATTTATTTACATTAAGGAATTTGTTTAAATGGCATTAAAAGGCTTGCGTTTTTGCTTCATTTAAATTAATCATTTCATACTTACACTGTAAAACCCAACAGTCGACTTCATCAAATCAAATGAGTGTAGTTAACTCAACTTACTGAAAGTTCATACTAATTATTCGAAAATAGTTTTGAACTCAGCGTTGAAGGAGTTAATAATTACCTCATTCAAGTTCACAGAACTCAAATAGATTAGTTTTTTTTTACTCAAATGGTTTGTAGCAATCGGTTTCCTTAAACTGTTTGAGTTTCCTTAACTTATTGGGTTTTACAGCACTCAGTTGGTTTGAGTTCTCTTCATTCATTGGGTTTTACTGTGCTCATATTGCTTCGTTTACTCAAACGGTTCACAGTACTCATTGGAATTAGTTTTTGAACTTTTGAAATGGTTTGTTGAATTGGTTTGTTGCAATCGGTTTCCTCAAACAGTTTGAGTTACCCTAACTTTTTGGATTTTACAGTGTACTGATTTATCTTGTTTCTAGTTCAAATATCAGTAACACTTTATTTTGATGGTCCATTAGAGTATTAGTAGACTTTGCAAGT
>CAIGQQ010005973.1:3441164-3468800 GCA_903798035.1 Danio albolineatus | reverse complement strand
AGACAATACTCACTATATTTTGACAGCTTATTTCTGAAAACAAAACAGTTTTATACTTATCTAGAAAAAAGCTATTTTGGACTAGATACAACCCCAAAACTAGGGAAAAAAGATGTTTTGGCAGTTTTATTTTTATTATAGTTTTGTGTATCCTCCTTGTGTTTATTATCCTTCATAATATTTAAATATATGCCAAATGACGAACTCAATCAATAAATGAACAAGTATGCTCTCAGCATAAACAAACAATCACTTCGACAAGTCATGCCTATACAAAACGTATCAAATATTTCCCATAATAAGGTGATTGAGCGCACTGAGGGATCATGCTGACATTGTGTTTGTTTGGAAATGTTTAAAAGAACCTATGCAGATCTTTTACTATAACTTGTGTATACAAATTTTATTGCTGCCAGCCGCTGAAAGTAAACAGATCCACTGAGCTCAGCTTACACACTCTTTACCAGCTTGTCTATCTGGAAGACTGAAGACTTCTCTAAAGCAAAAGGGATATTTATCCATTTTTGTGGCATTTTGTTTTGCTATTATTTTAACCAATTGGTGTCAGTCACTCTTAGGAAAGAAATCTTATCTTCATTTGTGTTTCAAAGAAATTGCGAAAGTGTAATCAGCAAAAACTCAAATGCTAATCATATTGAGCGGTTAAATCCAAGTCTTCTGAAGAGAATATAGTTTTGTATGATGAAACCACATCCATTTGTTCATCTACTGAACACAGAAACACACATGACAACAACACACATTGAATTTCAGTTGAATTGATCCTGTAAAGGGGATTTTTTTTTTCATCATTATAAAATTTTAGCTGTAACTTTGATCCTTGGTCATTCATTAAATGCCAAACAATGGCTGTTGCACTTTTGAGTCAATTTATATTTTCATAGCTGTGGCATTAAAATAATACTCTTAAAAAAATAATGTTTGGAGTTTGGTTAAACTACTTTATCTAAAAGGAGCTGAAACAACACAATTCTTGTTTTTTGTTTGTTTGTTTTTTGCAACAACTCAATTATTTTATGTTTAGTCCACTTAAATATGTAAAACTAATATGTTTACTTAATTATTGTCCCAACACAAATCGATTGTTTGAAACCTAGCCTTTTTAGTGTTCTTGTGTTAATCTTAGATGCTCCAATCTAAAAGAAATAAATGAAACACGTATGATCCCAGTTGTTTTTTTTAAATCCAGATTTGCCAAGGTTATAAATTAAATACACTTTAAAAAATGCTGGTCCCCACACAACTCCTTCATGTTGTCTCAACACAACTCAATTAAGTTAACTTAATCATTTTCATAAATTGAACTGGGTTGACCATAAAACGATTATGTTGTCCCCAAAACAAACCTGAAGAATTGTGTTAATTGAACTCATTTTAAATGAGTAGTTTGAACAAGCAGAAAAAACTCTTTGATTATAAACACCCTTACAAAACGCACTCACTATTTACTCGCCTTCAGGTGGTCCCAAACCTTCAAGTTTCTTTGTTCATTCATTCATTCATTTTCTTTTCGGCTTAGTCCCTTTATTAATCTGGGGTCGCCACAGCGGAATGAACCGTCAACTTATCCAGCATCTGTTTTACGCAGCGGATGCCCTTCCAGCCACAACCCATCTCTGGGAAACACATCCATACATTCTCATTCACACACATACACTACGGACAATTTAGCTTACCCAATTCACCTGTACCGCATGTCTTTGGACTGTGGGGGAAACCGGAGCACCCGGAGGAAACCCACACAACCACGGGGAGAACATGCAAACTCCACACAGAAATGCCAACTGGCCCAGCCGGGGATCGAACCAGCAACCTTCTTGCTGTGAGGCGAACGTGCTACTCACTATGCCACCGTGGCGCCGTTTCTTTGTTCTGTTCAACACAAATGAAGATATTTTGACGAATGTGAGAAACCAGTAAGTAACCACTGCCTTCCATAGCAGGAAAAACAAATACTATTGAGGTCAATGGTTACTGGTTTCCAACATTTTTCAGAATGTATATATTTGTTTGCATTCAACAGAAGAAACTCAAACAAACTGATCCTTTCACTTCATAAGACCTCACTGGCCAATCAGGGCCACCGATCCAAATCCATTGGTTATTTTTTAGTTCAAGTATTACATTTATATATATATCGACTGAAGAAAAAAAAACATTCATTATTCTACACACTAGATGTCCTTAGGGTAAAGCAAATTTATTATTTTATTATTATTTTAAATCAAACTTGTAATTAAAGTTGAGTCATGCTGGTCAGAAAATAATCATCCATTATTACACACTAAATATCTTCATCATCTTGAGCTCTTTCTGTAGCATCTCCGTTAAGGATGGACCTGTGTCTGAGGCTCCGGTGGAGGGGGATGTGGATGCGGACGCCGTGGCGCAGAACTCCCGGGACAGCCGTAAACTGGACTGCATCGTCTGCTACAGTGCATATAATCTAGGAGAACGACTCCCGCGGAAGCTCTACTGCGGACACACGTTCTGCCAGGCCTGTCTGAAGCGCCTCGACACACTCATCAATGAGCAGGTGCCAATCGAACTTCATCACACTCACATTAGCCTGACTGTTTATTTCAAAGCACAAATACGATGATTGTTGTTGCTGGAAATATTAGTATAAAATATAATAAGATAAAATAATTACGGTACAGAGTCTTCAGGGTAATACGTGTGATGAATGGAAAATATGTAATATACACTGCCTGACAAAATTTTTGTTGTCGATCCCAGTTGTAAGAGCAACAAATAATAACTTCATCATATGTAAAAGTGACAGAAGGTAGATTCTTCTGATGAAATCATCTGTTGAACTGCATGCCAATCATCACCAATACTGCAGAAGAACTACTGGAACCAGCATGGACCCATGATTCTCACAGAAATTAGTCAAGTTTGGTGAAGGAAAAATCATGGTTTGGGGTTACATTCAGTATGGGGGGCGTACGCGAGATCTGCAGAGTGGATGGCAACATCAACAGCCTGAGGTATTAAGACAGTGGTAAAGCCCATTACATTACAAACCACAGGAGAGGGCAAATTCTTCAGCAGGATAGCGCTCCTCATACTTCAGCCTCCACTGCAAAGTTCCTGAAAGCAAAGATCAAGGTGCTCCAGGATTGGCCAGCCTAGTCACCAGAGATGAACATTATTAAGCATGTCTGGGTTAAGATAGAGGAGGAGCCATTGAAGATGAATCCAAAGAATCTTGATGAACTCTGGGAGTCCTGCAAGAACACTTTCTTTGCCATTCCAGATGACTTTATTAATGAGTTATTGGAGTCAGTGCAGAGAAGTATGGATGCAGTCCTCCAAGCTTATGGGAGTTATACAGAATATTAATTCTTTATCCACTGCATCATGACTTTATATTCTATGCTGTACATTATTCCTGTTAAGCGACATGACTTTTGTCTAAGCAAAGTCAGACCTTTCTGTCCTAATGAAATAGTTAAAAACCAAAGGCATGATTATATTTTATTTAGGTCAAATAAGCGTAATCTAGAGGCCTTTCATATAAGCCGCTTCTGATACCAAATGATCAATTAGAAGTCAAGTTATTATTTGCTGTCCCTTAAACTTGGATACGTGACGACTTTTGTCAGGTAGTGTACATGGCATGTGGTTTCCTCAGCAATATGTTCAAAAAAAAGCTGAGCATTTATTAAAAGCATTAAAGGTGAAGGGTGTAGTAGCTATAGCAATACCTTCTTTTTCACATTTTAATGCGCAGATGTCAGTGAGCTTTCTTCTGTTGATTGAGTCTAATTTGATTGAGAATTATGATGATTTTGGATTATAAATGTTGTTCTCAAAGAAAGTTATTCAAGTTCACAAAACTAAATATATCACACAACAAAACACAATCTTGATTAAAAAAAAACCATGAACCTTCAAAATTACTTTACTTCTAGATACTAAATATTTTTAAATTCAATTAGATGTTAATAATATTATGACAAGCAATATTAATAAAGCACAAATACTGGATCTTTATTAATATCACTGTTGTTTCTATAAAAATCACAGCAATCAGCTGTCTCCAGAAGTTTCTCTAAAATACCTGAAAAAAAAAATCCACCTTTGAGGTATCATCCACATTTTACTCCTTATCGATCCATATTCAAACAGGCTTCACCTTTAATGATGGTCCACTACAGTCAAGAATTAAGGCAAGACACTGACATTGTTTTACCTGCAATTTGGTCAACCACTCATGCTGGCTAATACTTTTCTCCAAAGGCAGTTTTGTTTTTCACTATAATACACACCTACACCAAATTGTACAATTACAATTTTAGTTTATTATTATTACTTTAGTTTTATTTCTCTGTTTTGAAGATGTTTTTACAGAGGGGTCTGTTCACACATCCCTCACTCATTCATTCATTTTTCTTTGTGGCTTAGTCCCTTTATTAATCCGGGGTCGCCACAGCAGAATGAACCGCCAACTTATCCAGCATTTTGTTTTACGCAGCGGATGCCCTTCCAGCCACAACCCATCTCTGGGAAACACATCCATACATTGTCATTCACACACATACACTACGGACAATTTAGCTTACCCAATTCACCTGTACCGCATGTCTTTGGACTGTGGGGGGAAACCAGAGCACCCGGAGGAAACCCACGCAACCACGGGGAGAACATGCAAACTCCACACAGAAATGCCAACTGGCCCAGCCGGGGATCGAACCAGCGTGGCGCCCTCACAAGTCCCTCACTTTATATAAATGTTACATTTTATTGTAAAATTAAAACAGGCTATTGTTTCTTGTTTGTTTTTTTAATATTAAGAGGTAAAAAGAACTTAAAATATTGGTTAAAAAAAAAAACATGTTAAATGAATCAATTGCATTTTATTATTAAACAATGTTGTTTTCGTGCTAATACCTTCACCGGTTTAGGCCTGCGATGTCTAAATAAATGACTGAATCCAGCAGTAGATCCTGTGCTAACAAGTGATTCACTGAATCATTCATTTTAAAACTCTAAAATTGGTGATTAATTTAAAAACAAAGCAAGATACTGTCTTTAGGAATAAGCAAATAAATAATTAAAATGATCCATTCAAAAATAAATCTGTGCAGGAACAGGATATATTGTAAGACGAACAATACAGAACTTGAAATGTGAAGTCATTTCTATTGCATCTGGACTTAAGACTTGTTTTATTGCTCAGTGAGTGATGGACAACTGAAGTAAAAATAATTAGACATCCTGTGAAATTAATTATTTTAAAAATATTTCCCAAGTAATGTTTAACAAAGATTTGTTCATCTTTTTTAAAGAGAAGTTTCACAGTAATATGATAATATAATGTTAATATAATAATTTTCAGTTTTTCTGAAAGATACTAGCATCCAGCTTAAAGTGCAAATTAAAGGCTTAACTAGGTTATTTAGGCAAGTCATTGGACAACAGTGGTTTGTTCTATAGCCAATAGGAAAAAATATTTAGAGGCTAATAATATCAACCTTAATTAAAAAATGAATAATTAAAAACTTATTTTATTCCATCCAAACCAAAAGAAACGACTTTATCTAGAAGAAAAAAAAATATATAGGGAATACTGTGAAAATTCCTTTGCTTTGTTTACATAATTCGGGTAACGTGCAGAATTTTCAAAGGATGGCTGGTAATTTTGCCTTCAACTATATATGATATGACACAGACGATAAATGTTGCACACCCCTCGTTCATACACAGCAATTCAGGTATTTCCTAGACTGAGCTATACTGTATACCCCTCAGCTGACCTACCTTGCCTTCCTGTCACAGATGTGGATCCCGTGTCCGCAGTGCAGACAGAACACTCCTGTACCTCGCGGAGGAGCCACCGCACTAGATCTAGACCTGGCTGCATTCCTGGGTGTTAAAGCTGAAGTGGAAAACCAGCGAGCCTACAGCCAGAAAACACAGCTGGAGACCAAGAGCTCCTTCAAAAAGCAGCCAATCACAGATCAGCCTCCTTCAGCCTGGGCCAACGTGGCTCTGACGGAGCATCGCTTCCCCAGGAGCCCCTGCTGCAAACACTGCCTGCTCTGCTGCTGGTGGTGCTGAAACCACAGATACCTTTGCACAGTTGCCTGGGATGAGAAAATCTGATTTGGGTACTCGGATGGATCAGTAATCGGACACATTCTGCAAGAGCCGGTGTCCAAATTGGAAGTATGATGGCTAAACGGACAGACTGCATTTCAGTTCTAAGAAACAATCTGCTGGAAAAACATTCATGTTAGAACACAAACCCAAACTTTAGGAAACGTTTCACTGATTGAATTTGTGCTTTAATTAATTCAATCATCTTTCGGATCAGAGATTGAACTCGTTAAAAACTGAAGTGACTAAAATAAGACGGCATAACAGAAATGACAAACGGCCAGTACATCAAGAAGACCAAAATCTCATTCTGACATCCAGAGTTTGAAGGTTCGGTCATAAGAACAGGTTGCGATGAGCTGTCCGTCAGGAGAAAGGTCAACCCCCATCACCTTCCCCTCATGTCCAGCCAGGGTCTTCAGCGGGGACCAGCCAGGATGAGTCCACACTTTAGCCGTGTTGTCATACGCACCAGTCAGCAAATAATGGCCATCATTAGCTAAAAGAAGAGGAGATTGTTAATACTGACACTGCAAACATGCTAATTACTAGTTTAACAGCGGTGAAGAACGGGTGTTTACACAACAGCAATGTACAAAAAAAACAAACACTGTTTTCTGTTTGCTCTGCATAAATATGACACCAACGTCAAAATTCACATGGATAAAAGAAAACAGTTTTAATATGCATGCCAGGCCTCTATGTAAACAAACACACCTGGTCCTGTTGCCCACCCACTTTGTGTATCATCTGTTCAGACTAGAGGTATGCACACGATGTCATTTGTATTGTTGTGATAATACTATGGATTAGGGCTGTGCAATATGGACAAAATAATCATATTGAGATTTTTGGAACGAATATTGCGATTGTGATTTTATTTGCGAT
Organism: Danio albolineatus; assembly: GCA_903798035.1. NCBI lineage: Eukaryota > Metazoa > Chordata > Actinopteri > Cypriniformes > Danionidae > Danio > Danio albolineatus. The sequence continues at coordinate 3,461,783 of CAIGQQ010005973.1, read as the reverse complement.
TTTGGCAATTGTTTTTGCTTTTTCAAACGTGCTACATACACACATTCTAAATGTATTCAGTGCACAAGAAGTGCAGAACAAAACATTTCACAATGAAATAACACAGTATTAAGTTTAATGAATAAAACTGTAGTAAAATTGTCTTTAAAACAGACAACATACAATAAATGAAGATTAAACTCAACACTAGTTAAAAACATACTGTACACAGAAGTACTAACGGCTTGATAAAAAAACAAACTGTAATAAATTGTCTTAAAAACAGACAACATGAATAAATAAAGATGAACTAACCTCAACTCCAGTCACAACAATAAATAAAAACTATTCGGTTCTCCCGCTCAACATATTCGGTTCTCCCGCTCAACTTCATCGTGCGCGGAGTGAGCTCTGATTTGTTAACATAATACAATCATGCGCACAAGAACGTGAACAAAAAAAATCTAAGTAATTGTTTTGTTTTTTTATAGCAGCCTTACGCGATTTGCATGAATTGCATGTGCTTAAATTGTGATTTTTTTGCGATTGCGATTAATTGCACAGCCCTACTATGGATTTTAAAGTTGCACTTGAGAAAATTCAAGTTTACATTTTCAGGCCCCTAAACTAGGCTAGAGCGCCTGAGAGATTTTTCAGCCCTCAGACTCATTCACTTTCATACACTCTGCATAGCTATGGTGGAAGACAAAAGACCTTTCAAATCACGTTTGTCTTTGTCTTTCTTTTGTAGAATACAATGATATGTTACTGAACTGAAGCATTGCTTCTATACGTATATCAGACTGAGGAATAAATAAAGTATCTATTTTAAACTGAATCTTAAAGAGATTGTTCACTCAAGAATAAAAATCTGTGATTATTTATAACTGCAAACCTGAGTTTCTTTCTTCTGATGAACACAAAATATATTTTGAAGGATGTTGAAACGCAGCAGCTATTGACCTCCGTTGTAGATCTGTTCCTGATATGAATTTCAATAACTGTTTACAATATTCTTCAGAATATCTTGTGTTCTATTAAAGTTTAAAGTGTGAGGACATGTTAATTATTGGGTGAACTATCCCTCTAAATCACTGGGAATGAAACAAATTTCCCAATTTGTATACTCACGTTGGAACTTGACAGAGGACACAAGGTTCTGATGGGCTGGGATTGTGTATATGCAGCGTCTCTGGCGAAGGTCCCACACTTTACAGGCATTGTCTCCACTTCCCGTTGCCACATGAAAGCTGCACAATGATAATTGCAGGGTTATGATCATACTGACAGTGAACGGCTTTGGTAAATAATCATACGGGGTTGCATTATCTCACCCGTTTGGTGAAAAATTGATGCTGTAAATCTCCTTGATGTGGCCCTCCAGGAACATGACACAGCGACCGGTGCGGAGGTCCCAGACTCGAGCAAACGAATCCAAACCACTGTACATTAAGCAAGAAAGAGCTTTAAACCAACAATCAATTACATTTGTAAATAGTTTAATCAAAAAAAGCATTTTAAATAAACAATTTCATGAAGTGAAAATCAGTGTGGTTTAAGCTTTTGTTGTGCAGGACCATTGCTGCAGGTAGAGGGACTGGGTGAAGACAGCAACATTACAAGAGCTCTTATCTGTTTTTAATTGAGTGTCTAACCATGCATACCTGAGAATGAAAGTAGCTGAATAGTTTATGTCGATTGTATTACAAAAACAGTGGAGTGCCTCAGGGTTCAGTGCGAGGCCCTTACCCAGTTCCTGCCAAAGAGCCATCTGGGTGGAAGTGCAGATCATGGACGCCTTTACTGTGACCCTCCTGATGAAGAATTTCTTCTTGGGCCTCAAGATCCCAAAGTCGCCATGAGTGATCATAGCTTAGAGAGGGAAAAAAAAAACTGATTAAGGCGTACTCACACTATGCTATCCGAACCGTGCTCAGGCCCGTTTCCCGGATAATTTTAGAAGTGTGAGTGCACTGAATCGGGCTCAGGCACGGTACAGTTGGCCGGCCCTGGCCCGGTTGGAAGAGGTGTGCCTGAGCGTGGTTCACTTGGGCTTTGGCGCGGTACGCTTGTAGTGAGAGTGCAAAGAGTGCCTGTGTCCGAAACTGAAGAGAAGACGTGACTTTTGGGGACTGTTTCATATGGATTTATTAATCATTCTTACTGTTTAATGAATGCACACTGTTGTAGATTATTAAAGACGCAAACCCCTCTCTGCACGACAGCTGCGCCTTTAGTAAACCTTCCAATTCCTGCAGCACGAGGACTTTATGATTGTTTATGAGCGTCAGCAGTGGCTGATCTGTTCGGCGGAATATTTGACTGTGTGTCACTGCATATCAAACGACTAAAACGAAATAATGATATTAAGAAATCTCCACTGAAATCTCTGACAGCGCTTCTCTTACACTGAATAGCGCATCATCGATGAGGTAAGCGTGCTCAGGCCTGATTGCAATGTGACCATGGGCCATCGGGGGAGACGGAAAGGGGGACAAGCGTGCTTTGGCCCGGTTAAAGGGAACTGTACATAGTGTGAGTACGCCCTTAGTCTACTGCAGTGGTTCTCAAACTTTTTTCACCAAGTACCACCTCAGAAAAAAATTGCCTCTCCAAGTACCACCATAATGACCGGTATTGAAATACAGTAGCGCAGTAGGCCTAATTAAGCAGCTACAGCACTGCACAGTTAAAAAAAGACAAATCAATTCCTTTTTTTAAGAATATGTATTATTGTCAGCCACTTTACACATTATAAATAGTTTGAACATTAACTGTGCTTGCAGAGTAAAAAAATAACTTTAACATTTAAATTAAAATGTGCTTTTAAAAGTGATTTAAAAATGGCACTGTTCTTAAAAAGTAAAAAGAAAACTGCTGTACTTGTAAAGTATTAATGTATAGTAGCCTATTCATCAAAACCTGCAAATGTTGCTTGGACCTGATGAATATAGGTTATATGTCATATACGTATATACATACATTTTTTATACCTTTTGAGATATATTGCATGTACATATAACATAACTTTGATATCTAAACGTTAACTTGTATTTTGATACGATTCGTAATTACATATTTAAATTAGAAATTAGATCTGCTTACTGCTGGTCATTTACAGCAGGCCTGTGTGTGTCAGAAAAGCGAGTGATTAATGCATAAATTCCATAGTCTGTTGATATTCTTGATTCTGATTGGCTGGAGGGTGTGCAACGTACAGGTAGTTCCAGTCAGTTTTGATCACAGTTCGAAATGAATGCGCTTCTCCCAAATGTTTATAGTTACTATAGCAACTCGCATGTGAAACCGATGAGGACTGTTACTGGCGGACGGGAGATCCGCAAAATTAGAAAAATACTCATCTGACTGAGAATGTCTTAATTGTCCACCCATGATCGGACTATTGAAATCGTAAAATAATATTAGCATGTATAAACAGCACTGACATGCTCTCTATCTCTTTGTCTGCCTGCGCGTCGTGCATTAACGCACGGCAAGCCATTGATTATCCCTTACTTACACATATACAGTGCTTGACCAATTCATACGTGCAGTATTCCCGAGTTAGTAACTGAAATCCCAACACAACAGGACTGGTCTGCTGAAGGGCTTCTCTAGCGCGTGTATCTCCTCCACACAACCCTCCGCCAGAGCGCGTGCCTCTTTCTTCCTCCGCGCCAAGCAGACTGATTTTTTTAACGTTTGATGACGCGATGCACTAAAGTAAACATTCTAAGCACTCCGGTGTACTCGTACGCTTCAGGGAACAGCCAATGCTCTCTGATCCCGGTGTTATCAGACGCGTCAAAGGGTTTAAAAAGTGTGTTCATTTTATTCTTTTATTATTCAGAGATTTTTCCGCGTACCACTGGAAGAAGTCTCGTGGTACGAGTACCACAGTTTGAGAACCACTGGTCTACTGTATTATTGTTTTGGTTTACATTCATTCATTTTCTTTTCAGCTTAGTCCCTTTATTAAGTCCCCCAGATTAAGGGGTCGCCACAGTAGAATGAACCACCAACTTATCCAGCATATGTTTTGGTTTACATATTAAAATAAATTAACAAATAAAATACAAAACATTCATACCAAGTTGTGCCCAGAAACCGGCCAGAGGGATGCCAGGTCACCCGAGCCACCCTCATAGAGTGTCCCTCGATGTCTGCTATTGGTTCATCGCTATTGAAAGAACAGGTGAGCGTCCAATTTTACTTCAGACAACAGATTTATATAATCCTAACGATACACACCTGTCTAAACTCCACAGCTTAACAGATCCATCCGCAGCACAGGAGGCCATATTGACATCCGACTCCTCAAGTGTTAGTGTGGCTTGTGGATGAAAGCTAATCGCTCCCACGTTGGTATTGTGACCTGAAGAGAAAGCGTTCACCAACAATAATTACACTGCTACAAGCAGGTACTAAGCATAACAAACGCAGACAACTTGAAGAATAGACATTACAGGATGTATCTGCTATATTTACCTCTTAATGTGCGTACAAGAGTACAATCGGGGACCTTCCACAATTTACACAAGCCACTCCTACAACAGAAATGTCTTATAAATACAAGTTTAGCTCTTTGTTTGGGGCAAAATGATACATTTAGCCATGTTTTAGCATTCACATTTCAATTTGCATTTTAAAACTGAACCGAAGATACACACAAAAAAAAAAAAACATACAAAACAATGCTGTTTGCTGCAATAAGTTTAAATGACTCATTTTCTAATGCCAGTACTGATATGGGCAAACTACGAGAAGTAAAATCAGCTTGATCATTATGTCCTATTCATAGTGTTCTATATCTGGTTTAGACATGTGGTGTTTGGTCAGTGTTCTTTTAGATGTCTTTACGTGGTTATTTTGGTTAACTATGCGAGTCAGGGTAATTAAGTTTATTGTATAACAGTGTTTTTTTCTGTAGACAAATCAAAAAAGAATATTGCTTAAGGGGGCTAAAAATACTGACCTTAAAATGGTTTTAAAGTAAATAAAAATTGTTTTTATTCTAGTCTAAATAAACCAAATAAGACAAATATATCTTATAGGAAATAATGTGAATACTATAGGAAATACTGTGAAAAACTCCTTGCTCTGTTAATCATCATTTGGGAAATATTTGAAAGATAATAATTATGAGTTCAACTGTATGTATGTATAGTACACATGTATGCATCAATAGTATCTCCATGACACTAAACTAAAACAAATAAAGACTTTACTTATACATTTTAGTTTGAATAAGGAAGTCCAATAGCAGATGGAGCCTGCAAAATAATTGAAAAACTCCCTGCTGTTGGACCAAGCAAAAGGTGATCCTCTCCCGTATTTATAATACAAAACCTAGATAAATAATGAGCAATTCCATGCAAATGTCAACCTTGCCATGAAAAATAAATAAATAAAATAGCGAAACCTACATTTTTGTGTAAGCAAGTATTTTAGAGTAATTTAAAAACACTCAAACATGTCTCTGCAAGTGTTTTCAAACTATTAAATTTGATTTACCAAAGTTAGATTTACGAGTGTTAATTTCACACCCGTCACATCCTTAACGAAGATTTTTCCTTATAAATGCAAAAAAAAAAAGTCAAATAAAATAAAATCAATTATGTTTGTTCTATAGTGCACCGACTCTTACTTTTTGATGATCATTATTTCTTTTGGGTTGTGCAGTTTAATTGACAGAATTTCTACAAAGTATGTTGTATACTGTAAATTTTTTAGCTCACATCCATGACGCATGATTATTTTCCTCATTTGAAAATATAAAAAATGTTTACAGATTGATTTTTCTAATCCCATAACTAGGACATTTTTTGCTATTTCTGCGCAGAATTTTGGTAAAAATCTGCGGATTCATGCGGAATTATTTTGGGAGTATCATAACTAAAACCTTAATATATGAAATAAAAAAGATACCTTTTTAACTTGTATTTAATGTTTACAATGCAAATCCCTATAGATCCACTTTATTTAGTAAACAAAGCAAGTCTCTCATATAATATATCTACTAAAAGACAGAAAATATTACTTTACAAACTGTATTGTAAATAAATCATAGAAATATTTTCATATTAGTCAGTAATATTACTGAAATTATAAAAAAACTGAATGAGTATGAATTTACACAAGTAAATAAACAGAATCAATGAAGAGCTAAAAATCTACGGAATTCTGAGCGCACAGATTCCATGTGGGCCTACCTATAACTCTGTGGTTGGCAGTTTTGGAAAATTTAAACAGTTGCATCAATATAATGTTAACATGTATGATCTAAGTGAATTTATGTTTTACGTTTTTACTGCAAACGTCACATTCATAACGCTGGAATTGCTCAATACAGTATAAAAAACAACAGAAATACAACACATACCATGACGCTGTCACAAGCAGCTTTGAGTTGGGGCTAAACTGGCAGTAAGATATTGGACGGTCGTCTCCAATTTGGCTGCAGAAGTTATTCACATTCTAAACAAACAAAAACTTGATTACACACAGCACTGACAGGACAAGCATTCATTTATTTCTTTATTTCATTTTCTTGGCATGCTGCCGTACCTGCAAGTTCTTGTGAAGCTCTTGCTGTTTGATTGTTCTCGTAGACTCTGGAATCTCTTTTTGGGCTCTTGCGGCGTCTAACCGTTTCACAGCTCTAAAGAACAAAACAAGAATGCCAGATTTAAAAAAATATTTACATGTAGTTGGAATTTATTAGTATGTTTCATATTAATCAGTTTACCTAGGCAGTGAATACTTGGCTAACCACAGACGTGCTTCCTTCAGAGATGTAGGTCCTTCATGGTACCATGTCTGCTGATACTGCACAAAATATGCATTCAATTACCTTCGATCAGTCACACCAATAAATGTATTACAGTCTAAAATGAAGAGAAACAGCTACTAAGGCAGATGTTCCTACCTCTTCATGAGTGCGTTTGGCTTTTTCATCCTCTTTCTTGGATTTCTTCAAGGCATCCGGACCAAGCACTGAAAGGACATTCCTCAACCTGTGAAAAACGAACCCAAAGAAATGTAAGATTAATATTAATGAACACCTGAACTAATCTGGAATTTGCCATCTACAAATTGCTACAGTTAAAAAAACATTTCAAAAAGTTTCTTCGTGTCATTCGGCACAGTGTTTAAAAAGATGGAATAGAGGAATTCAGTCGTAAAAATAGAAAACACACGATGTCACAGATTTGGAAATTGTTGATAAATAAATCAAAAGAACAGCTGTGCACCTCTTCAAAGCATGGTGTAGATGTAGAGTCAATAAGTGATAAACAAAAATTTTTAGAAAAGAGACAAATTTAAATAATTTTTTAGTCGAGTGTACCTTAACACTTTAAAATAATTCTCCATTAGTCAATGTTAGTTCATGCATTTACCAACATTAAGTAGGAATAATCTTGTAAAGCATTTATTAATCATAGCACATCATTTACTAACGCAATATTAAAACACAAAGCTGTGCTTGTTAACATTAGTGCACAGTGAGTTAACTTAAACAATGTTTACAAAGCTTAACAAAGATTACATCAATACTATTATAAATGTATTACTAATTGTTTGTTCATATTAATAAATGCATTAACATTATTTCACAGACTAGAAGTAAAAAAAAAATTTTTATAATAAACTTGTAGCGGCTACGTGGAGTAACAGCTGAGAGGCTAAACCAGAGACATGATTTGTGACGCAAACATCAAATAAAATATAAGCAAGGCAAGAAGTTGTTCCAATCTCTTCTCTTGTTTATTTTCCCAATAAAAACATACCTTGTGGCTTGACAGTGTTTGAGTCAACAAAGAGTACCGCGTCCCCGTTCACCCCCTCTCTCTGCCTAATTATAAATGAACAGGTGCCCCATATAAACACACTACGTAACCCTTGTGACCCTCCACCACAATCACGTGACACAGGTTAAACATTTCATTTTTTTTTTTACAATGTTCACATTTTCGATTAAGTAGACATGCTTTTTGGTTACTAAAATGTTTAATTTTTTTTAAGTGGAGAAAAATTGGAAAACAAAAATAGAAATTGGTAAAACCTAAAACAGAGCACAATACACACCCAGTCATGTGCGTTCACCATTATCTTTGTTAACCAAAGGGTCTGCTCTTCAAGAATACAGGGGTAGTTCACAAAAAAAAGATTAAATTCTGTCATCATTTACTCATCCTCCACTTCTTCCAAACTGGTTTGTGTTGCTTTTTTTTTGTTCAAAACAAATACTAAAGAACGATTAGGGGGGCCTTGACTTCCATAATATATCCCGCTCCTATGGATTTCAATGCCTTATTTTCCCCAACATTCTTCAGAAAATCTTCTTTTGTGCTCAACAGAAATTCATAAAAGTTTAAAAACCAGTTTAGCGTGAGGAAATTAGCATTTTTGGTTAAACTATTTCTTTAAACGGGCTGTTTTTAACCCAGAACAAGATGCAAAGCTTTAACCATCCATCAAAAAACCAAGCCACTGACCTCTCTCGTCTCTCTGCAGGCCCCTCCCCGAACAACGTGATTGGTTCACCAAGAGCTCGGAGGCAGGCCTTGACCTCTACATCATCGGTGGAGACAGTGATCTGTCTGGCTCTCTTCCTGCGTTCAAACTCTGCCAGCACTTCAGCCTGTCTCTCGCTCACACGCTCCTCCATCTCCATGGACTCACCTGGGAACAGAAACATCACATCACATCACAAGGAAGCAAACTAAAATTTGTGAATTTCAAATGAAAATGACATTTTGATAACGGACCACATTATCAAAACTACATTTGTGCAATTGAACTAGTACACTGGTTAGTCCAGTTAATCAATCACGTCCACCAGTGAGGCACAGCTTTTTTTATATTACTCATTATTTCACTAATTGTTTTCATGTTTTATTAATAGATAAAAATAGATCATTTCAACAAAACGCATGTATATTTAAGTGCATTTTTTCATCATTTATGCACTACTCTTTTTTTATGGTGTTTACATTGTATTTTATGCACTATCCCTAAACTCATACAAAATTAAGCAGATAAAAACAGCTATAAACTATACAGAAATTAAAAGAAAATCTTTTATTTTTTCAAAATATATATAGTTGAAGTCAAATTTATTCACTCTCTTGTAAAAACTTTAATAACCTCTTTTCTTTCATTCAAACTAAAAAAAACTTTTTTTTCCAGGAGAAAAATAAAATATGTAGGAATGGAATATTGGAAATACTGTAAAAATGTCCTTGTTCTGTTAAACATCACCTGAGGAAAATTTGAAAAAGTATAATTTAACTGGAGCGCTGTTCCTTTTTAAACTGTATATAAGATGGTATAATTACAATATCATACTCAAAGGAGAAAAATAATATTTAGATGGCCAAAAATGAGCAAAAATATACAGTTTAGTGCAAATGGTGTTATTTATATGGTCAAAAATTAAGATGTTTTGAGACTGCTAAATCAATGACATCTTTATAGTACAGCAGACTACTGCCATAAAATGCAAACAGATTTCAGCAGTCACTCTATATCTCCAAATGACTTGAAGTGATATTTAAATGCTTAGTTTTATGATCCAAGTCCAGTAGTTTTTTGTAGGGGCAAACTATAAAATGTAACAGGGAGTACTAGAAATAACCCTTTCACAAACGTCTTATATCGTTTTTTATTACATAATGATAATACATATAAAAAAAGTCTAGTAAGTGTATATCTTTAACTTAAATGTTTTCTGTTGTCTATTTTTATAACAATCAATAAAAAAAAATCTTACAGCTAAACGATGCAAATTTCCTAAAGATGTGCCTATTAAAATATCTGCGCTTGTAAATATCAAGCTTACCACTGGAGATGTTAATATGTCCAGCCTCAATGCCAGCTTTAACGGCATCTTTGGCAGTGCTAGATGTCCCTACGCGGCTGAGACGCTCCTTCTCCTTTTCCTCAAGGCTTCCATAGAAGATCCTGGACCTTTTCACAACCGGAGCTTCATCTTCATCTGACATCTTTCCTGATATTTGTCCAACACCTAATCCAAAAAAAGGCATCAACATATCACAAACACCATATAGCATGTATTGCAACTCATATATTCAGATTTGCAGCACAGTAACCAACCTATAAATTGCTAAATTAACTGATATATTCAACATTTTCAAACAGTGCTATTCTAAAAAGTGGTTGCTGGTAGACAAAATCTCATATCAGACATTACAGTGACAAGAGTGAATAAATGTAAAAAAGCACTAAAAACTGCTTTATTACTGTCATAAGCTTTCAATAAACTTTAAGTTTTATGTAAAAACAATAGTATATGAAAACCCCAGCTTGCATGTTACATCCGCCCTCTGGGATTATTATGCTTATGGAGGGATGGGACAATCAATCTTCCCAGTAGGGCTGTGCAATTAATCGCAAAAAAAAAACTCACAATTTAAGCACACGCAATTTCTAAATCGCGCAAGGCTGCAATTTTATCTATAAATTTATTTAGATTTTTTTCAGAATATGTTCTTGTGCGCATAATTTTAATCTGTTAACCAATCAGAGCTGACACAGCACAGCGGGCAATTAAAGATAAGCTGAGCGGGAGAAATATGTTAACCAATCAGAGCTCAGTCTGAGCACGACAAAGTTGAGTGGGAGAAGCGAATAGGTGGTTTTGATTCACGTTAGTTTTTATTTATTGTTGTGGCTGGAATTGAAGTTAGTTCATCTTTATTTGTTCATGTCTGTTTTTAAGACAATTTAATAGTTTTGTTAATCAAGCAGTTAGTACTACTGTGTACAGTATGTGTTTAACTAGAGTTGAGGTTAGTTAATCTTCATTTATTTTATGTTGTCTGTTTTAAAGACAATTTTACTACAGTTTTGTTTATTAAACTGAATACTATGTTATTTCATTGTGAAATGTTTTGTTATGCACTTCTTGTGCACTGAATAGTTTTAGAATGTGTGTACGTAGCTTGTTTGAAAAAGCAAAAACAATTGCAGAATAAAATCGCAATATTCGTTCCAAAAATCGCAATATGATTATAGGATTTTTCCATATTGCACAGCCCTTCTTCCCAGGCTGTGCCACATCTAAATGTGCTAAAAACAGTTCTTGGTAAATTACTATTTACCACAAAGCTAAATAACAAAAGTATCTGCTCTCTATGCCAGCGTGAGATAATCTGCTGTACTAATGCTGTCTATTATTGGAAAAGACATATAGGTAATATTAACTAGAAAATCAGTATGGACTTTACCTCAGAAATTCCTAATGTACAATAAAACCCATGAAGTGTCTTATAAAATAATACATAAGTGCAACGCTACAAAGTTATTATTATTATTATTATTTTTTTACAAAGGTTTATTTCTGAAGATTTTGATGTAAATTGCTCCTTCTGTGGTCACCAAACTGAAGATCTGTCTCACCTATTTTGGAATTGTGAGTAAACCAAAGATTTTTGAAAAAAAATAAAAATAAAATTCCAAACGGTATAATCTCTAATGTTATGTTTAATTATGAAAATGTTATTTTAGGATATAACCATCAGAATGAACAAACACATGTTGTATATTTATATAATCTTATTATATGTTTGGCCAAATATTTCATACACAAGTGTACATTTTGCAAGCGTACACCTTTTCTTCAGATCTTTCTTGAAGATCTAAAATCTTTAAGTGTGTTTGATTTCTGAATCTACTAACAAGAAAGCTGTAAAATCTGTGAATCTGTGTAAAAGATACATTTCTGTTTTGCTCCCTGGCATGTAATGTGATATAATGTAAATGTTTTATTGTGTTATAATAAAAATACTCAAATAAATTGCATGTTACATCCGGAACGTTACTTCACTGTACCACAGTAATATTATTTTGCAGGGTGCTTTGACTAAGTAAACTAATTTTACCGAAACCAATACAAACTTGCAAAAGACAAACATAAGCAGCTCTTCACTCACCCTTTACCCTTTAACCAACAAACGAAGAGTTTCCCTTAAAAACAGCTTGTTTATGTGAGACACTGCTGTGAGAACATCCACAAACACGACCGCACGACGCGGGCTACTCGGCGCACAGTATATCGTCACATCCGCCTTCTTCACTTTTACCCTCATGAAAATAAATAGGGACATCTAGCGGTCGGAATTATGTCAATCTTCAAACAGTCGGTCCTAGTATAAAACAAAATACGTTTGCTTATAAAATACATAGTTTCTGTAAAAGAGTGAGTGGCTACATCTAAAGTTGTTAGTTATATTGTGGTAATGTGTTGTATGTTCTGTAGGGCAGTATAGTCCCTTTAAGTGTAATCTATAGTCTTTGGTATCCATCATTATTTTTGAGTCCAAGGTTTCTAAATGTTCGAAAGTAAGTCGTAAAACTAGAAATTCTCCCTATTTTGTGATACATATTTAAAATTTGATATAATTTTAACATTTAACACTTGTCTTTTTCATTATATCCAAATTTTTAAAAACATTTGTTAAGGAGGTGAAAAGACTATCCAACTAACTAGTTATAGACTATTTATCCTTGATAAATGTTGACAATTAACATTTCTCAGGATGAGTTCCAAACAACAGTTTTTACACATTTGCAGTGTTTTAAAGGTTAAATCAATAAAAAAAATCGATAAAAAACTAAAGTTGATGAACATTTCACCCGTTTTTGACCCAAAATAGACAATAGTTGAATTAACTCTTCATCTAATATGGATTTCAACTTAAACTAAACAGTTAAACTATTATGAAAACATAAAACAACTTAAATAAATTGCCTATTTTTTTCTGTACGCTAGAACTACATTTCCCATGATTCCTTCTGCACTTTCTACGGTCTAAAGCGTGTATGATTACGGTAAGTGGTGTGAGCTGAAATAGTCATCCTTTTTCAGTTTAGAATTGTTTGTCAGTAGTTTGCCATGCTGACTAATATAAACGACTGTCTTCACGGTTTATTATCCTGATGTTTGTAACTGTTCAAGACCCAGAGTTAGAGCTACTGGGCTAATTAGCATGTAGCTGCTAAACAATAACGTCATGCCGCTGAAGCAGGAGTCACTGAATTTCTTGAAATTACGGAATACGCAACACGACGCTAAACATGTTAGTAATGTGTACTGTGTGTACAGATATAATACTGCAATCATGGGCTTTAGCAACCTTAGGTTCCTTTAAACATCGCATTTGAGTTCAAAATATATGTGAAGAGTTGAACAGAACTACAGTAACTAGGTTTACCCATCGATCTATAATAAACAAACATTATATATGTAACGATAATCACAGTGTAAAGTAAGCAACGCGTTTAACGTGTTTCCAGGCAACGAGAAGCCGGTGATGTGAAGATGCTGCGGAGGAAACCCACGCGCCTCGAGCTCAAGCTGGACGACACGGAGGAGTTTGAAAGCGTCAAGAAAGAGCTGGAGGTAAAATTTATAGTTTATTGTACACACTACACACAGAGAGACTTGTTCCTTTATCCTAGTGGCGACTCTCATAGACCTATTGATGTTTTTACTGTACAAACTGTGCATTCTACCCCTCTACTCCTAAACACAACCCTCAGGAAACAACCTGCATTTTTACACTTTCAAAATGCTTCATTCTGTGTGATTTATAAGCATGTTTACCCACGGGGAACTCAGATCCTTGTAAGTTTATATACATTCAAGATCCCACCCGGATATTAAAACTAGAACACACACACAAACACTAATGTTAACCATAAGTGCATTACAAATTTCTTTTCCACACACTTAAAAGGTTTTAGATCTTAAGTCACTTTTTTACCATTGGGTTTTATACAATACTCAACTCAGCGTCATACTAATACACATAAAATAATACACCAATAAAGGGCAGATATTTGTAGGGGAGAGCTGGGATAAAAGTAACGTGGGATGAAAGTAACAGCAATTTTCTTGAAGCACGGACAACATTTGCTTTCTGTGCTGTAACAGCACATTCAGCATGCAACCCTTGATGGAGCTGCCAAATATTATAAATTTCAGGAGGTTAGCTCCGAATTTTTAGTTTTTAATTGCAAAAGGTTACTTATTATAGCAATTTTTTTATTATTAAAAGTTGTGTTTCTCTTTTTATACATCACACTAATGATCAATCTACAGGTTATTTAGTGCAATAACACATCCTGAAGTTTACAATCTCTGAGTTTTTCAGTTTAAACTAAAAGTAACACTCTTGTTTATGTCCCACTGCTAATAGACAAACCTTATTTTTTCATTTCCACATTAGAGTTTTCGCTGTTTGGATTCAGATGTTTTATAAAATTAATGCATATTGCAATTAATAATAAATAAAAACATATAAAAAATATATACTAACATTTTGCATTGTTGGATTGCTTTTGAAGCATTTAATGAAGCATTTAATGGAAGCATTGAGCTGAGTTTTTTGCAAAAATAAAGGACAAAATATATTTGCAGTTAACATTAACAAGGTCTTAGTTAGATATGTTTAAAATAAACAAGATTAAGCAAGTAAATCTAGCACATAGTTTCTTTTGAGCCATGCATGCGTTACTTTCGTCCCTGCTGATGGGGTAAAAAGTAACCATATGCTGTTTAAAGTTATATTGGAGTTGTTCTGCGTTAATACAAAATAACAGCTCATTTTGAAAGAGCACTCTTGTAAGTTAGTAAAATATATTTCTGCTAAAAACATTATCTTTTAATATTAGGTTTTTATGAAAAATTTGACTTTTGTCCCCTACCTAATTAAAATGAGGCAAAAATCATTACTGTCCACCCAATGCAAATCAGTCCGTAATAGTGCGAGTTGCGTTTTATCATAGACCCTTTTCACATTTCCGGGTTTCTCAGTAGCGGAAGTCGTCATAGTTGGGAAAACGTATAGCACAGTGAATGGGAGAAAGCAACAAAAAAAATTTTTTACAGTCTTATTTGCTCAAATAATAAAAGAAAAACTCCACGGTGATGTTATAAAGACTTACAGAAAAAGGAGAAAATTGTGTGAGACTGATGACGACAGCCAGAGGGGATAATAACGTCTGATTTACTGTCCTGTCTCATAGACGCTGCATTAGAAACACCTCACACATTTGTTTTTTGTAATCTGAAGCAAAGATAAAATACTACATACATAAATACATATAAATGTTCATATATTAAAAAAAGGAAATATTAAAAACTTTTTAAGATGCTGATGACCGTTAAACGCATCATAACAGGCTTGTGAAAAGGGTCCATTATTCTTTTTCTCATCTAAAAGCAAACGTGTAAGCAAATCTCACTGAAAGTAAAAAGTGATTTGCTTTCTATAATCTCATGTTACTTTCCTACACGTGTTTAGAGTCGGAAGAAACAGAGGGATGAGGTGGACGTCGTCGGTGTCGCCACATCCAGTGAGATGAGCGGAGCGGCGGGTGGCGCTGCTGATGGGAAAACCAGAGAGCAGATGATTCACGAGAGAATCGGATACAAACCGCACCCTAAGCCCAACACATTACCGTCGCTCTTTGGAAACCTTCAGTTTTGACAAGTGCCAATCCTGAACAGTGGACTATAAGGTTTTGAGAATCTGTAACACAAATGTGCACACAGAATATAATCTGCTTCAGTCTGGCCAGACCAGAGATGGACATAAACGTTATGGGTTTGGTTAATGGTGTTTGTGGTAACTGATTTCAAATGACTATTTTTATATTCAAATAAATAAAGCCTTTCTAGTTGGATGTGGAAAAGTGTATCCCCTTTACTTGACCTTACAGGTATAGGTGTGTGAATGTGATATTGGCGGAACATTATACTTTGGATAACACCGATTATACTATCTATACCGACTGGTTATATTTTGACTGGTTTAGGACTGTAATGGATATATTTGTAATTAAGGGGCTGTTTAGATGCATTTTTTTCTTATGAGAGAGCTATCAGTTTGTGAAATGTACAAGTGTAAATGCCCTCCTAAAAGCATTCAAGATGAACATAAATCCAATCGCTCAAACTACTTCGTGAGATGATCTGGGACAAAAGTGGACAGATCTATATGCATCTGGTTGTTAAAAACACATATTTAAACCTCCCGTTCCAAAGTGTAAAAAATAAATATGGGCTATATGACAGATATAACACCGCAAATGCAAGATGCAGTGTCACAGATTGACAGTACGGTTGTTTTGTTCTTTGTTTTTTATAAATTTCATTCCATTTTGACAATTCATTAACTTTAAGTGATCCTGTTCTGCAAAAATCACTTTTATACTGTAAGGCGTTTAGACCAAGTATTGTGGTAACAGCATGTAAATATCTATGTATTTGGGAGAGTATGTTATACAGAAGTTGATGTAAACTCTATGGTTTTGTATCTCTAGGACAAAAATAGGTTTCATTTAACCTATAATGACAGTAATTGCAGAGTCGCCTTCTTAGGTGATGTTTTACAAGAACTCGAGTGAGGCACAAAGCCTTCTGTAGCCTACATATAAAATCAATTGAATGTCAGTTAAGATATATAGCTTATTCATTCATTCATTTTCTTTTTGGCTTTGTCCCTTTATTAATCTGGGGTGGCCACAGCAGAATGAACCACCAACTGCTACCCAATCTGGGCAAAACCCATACAATCGCCCACTATCATCTCAATAAAACTTTTTACTTAAGAAGGTATTTTTTTTAACTCTATCATAATGGTTTAGTTATTTTCCTTTCAATAACATTGGTTTAAAAGTTCTCCATGCTTTTACTACTGAGGACACGGACCTGGACAGATTGTTGTGCATAGATTTAGTTTATTATAGAACTTTATAATAAAACTTTAAAAACATTTGTGAATTTTTTATTTTATTATTTTAAAGAAAGTTTATGTTGGAAAAAGTGTATGGATACAAGTTGAGCTTGCTTGTTTTTACACAATATTTAAAATATTTTGCTAATAAATAAGATTTCAAATATATCTATTTTTATTATTATTAAATTATTATTGTATTATAAAGGCCCAGTTTCACAAACAGTGCTTAGCTTAAGCCAGGGCTAGACCTTAGTTAAATTTGGCTTATTAAGCCACATTTATAAAAATGGCCTTAGAAAAATACATTACTGGTTTGCACCTAAAGACAAAAAATGACACTGACATATTTTAAAACATCTCACTGCAAGTTATTTTTAGTTGAGACAGCTCAAAGATTCAATTTAATCTATGACTAGCCTTAAACCTTGTTTGTGAAACTGGGAGTAAATTATATATTTTTTGCATAGGGAAAATAAAAATCTTTTCCATCCTGGCTATTTGAAAAATTCCTTAGCCTTTAGCCCTTCATGAGTCATA
Source organism: Danio albolineatus (assembly GCA_903798035.1). Taxonomy (NCBI): domain Eukaryota; kingdom Metazoa; phylum Chordata; class Actinopteri; order Cypriniformes; family Danionidae; genus Danio; species Danio albolineatus. The sequence continues at coordinate 3,444,498 of CAIGQQ010005973.1, read as the reverse complement.
ATGGTCTTAAAGACTTAAATTTAACTCTGCGAAACCTGCAGAAACCCTGTTCTAAGTATTATTAGTTGTTTTGTAAAGGAGTATGTCATTCATTTGGTTCTTAGATTTTTGTTTTTTATTAAAAATACTTTACAAATGTGTCTGTCAGTGACTGTCATCTTCGAGTCATTATCAGTCCCGTGATCCCCTGTGCTGCCGCTAGTGTCTGAAGGGAAAGCGTGTTCACATTTCACCGGAACTGAAACTACATGTTTGGTGATGTATCGTGTCGATGCGATCAAGCAAAAGATCTCAACCCAACTCAATTCATTTATTCGACTCCGAGCCAACTATTTCGCTAAAGTATCAATAGTTTTAAACACAGTGCATTTCAGATTTAAACCTCAGCTGGATGTTTTCAAGTGCTGTGTTACACACTGCATGGAAGCTCATTTTCAAAAACCATAATAGGGGCTCTTCCAACCAAGGTGAATATAGTCATCTTTTAATGGTAAAAATGTATTTATTTATTTTTTATATAGTCATGCTTCATTAAAACAGTCTGCAGAAACACTTTGATTGACATTCTCCCTTTCTGTGTGTCATCAGAGGGAGAAAGCCCTGCCCATTCGTGATAATCTCTCTCCCATTAGCATAGACAGCCCTGATTGAGATGCAGCCATTCGCCCTCTTTTCAAAATAGGGCTGGGAGCACAATCTCGTCAGAATTTTTAAAGCAACAAATCACCAAAATGGAACAATTTGGATCAAGGCCTAAAAGGGGCAGTTCCAAACAGTTATAAGAAAATCTGTTTGAGTTATACAAACCCTGTCGTTGTCCTTGTCCTCTGTCCAAGTGAACCTACAGCTTTAATAGTTTTGTTATGCTAAAAAAATGTTATTTAGAACAAAAAGAAGAAAAAAAACTTCAGAAATAGCAAAGTTTAAGTTGTTATGATTCACATCAATTGATTAAAAACATGAAATTATAAATAAATACTACAAATATATAATACAAATAAATTTAGTTGTCCCTATGTTTCCGTCAGTCCTGTCACACCTGCATTCAATTTAACAGAAAATGCGTGGATTACACCTTTAAAGCTATGACCAGGCCCAGACAGAATCTGACCGTACAGAAATCAGCTGATTTTCAGTCTATTTATTTACTAGAGTAAATATGTGTAAATTTATATTTATTCAGTTTTTTAATTCATTTCAGTAATAATATTGACTAATATGAAAATGTTAGTTTGCTTTACTTACAATCGTTTGTAAAGTAATATTTTCTGTCTTTCAGTGGATATATAATATGATAGACTTGCTTTGTTCACCAAATAAGTGGATTTAGATGGATTTGCATTGTAACATTAAATAAAAGTTAAGAAGCTATTATTTTTATGTCATTTATTAAGTTTTTAGTTATGATAATCCCAAAATAATTCAGCATAAATCAGCAGATTTTTCACAAACTTTCCACAGAAATAACAAAAAAACATCCGCAGATTCCGTCTGGCCCTAGCTGTGACTCAAAGGCAGTGACACTATTTGATGGAGATGCCTACAGTGATGGAGCATGCGTTCTCTCATTTGAATTACAAGATTTTATTCTTGTTTTTGTATGATTTTTTTGAGCTTGAAAAGCTTAAAAAGCTTAAAAGATCAGGCCCGGTCACATTTTTTATAAGTGAAAATGTTCGTTTTTGTTAGAATGCCACTTACACTGAATTTATGTTTGTTTGCAAAGCAACAGAAATATTTTAAAGAAGCAACTGCGATATACAAATGCAAGACAAAAAAAAGAAACATTTAAAACAATAAAAAAACAAACTGCTTCATAAATGAAATCCCAACAATTATCGCTGAAATCATATAACATTTATTCATCATTTTCTTTTACGATTACAGTACGGTTTACATGTCGGACATTACAGACGTGACTGAACTGTAAACAGACTAGGAAACGTTAACACGGCCACAACACTGGAAATGAGGTTCAGTCCTTCCACGCAAGGGCTAGCAGTTTTTTCCCACACATAAATCAGCACAAACTTATTCTGACATCGAAAGCGATCTGCAATACGAATAAGCCTTGTAACGGAGAACCGATCCTCAAATACAGTTCTACAGAGTGGCACCTCCTACAAAAACATGATGTGAATATTTACTTCTGAAGTTATGTACGTGTTTCTTTGTTCTGCTTGTAGCTAAAATATAAAGTATTTTAAACGGGCTTTCTACTAAAACCCACACGTTTACTAGTTTAAAATATGTGTTTTTCTCTGTAAGAAAGCCTCTGCTTTTGTTTTCACGAGCAATTCAGACACTCTTTGGGCACTTTGATTGGGTCCTGAATGTAAAAGGCGCACCCTTTTCAACAAAGGAGCATATATTGAACATAAAATTCACATTCTGCTACCCAGTAACAATCAGAGCGATGACCTCAATATTCCAAACAGCTCATGATTTATCCGACATCGCAAACGCGCCACAATGTATCATTTAAAAGATGTCATAACGTAAAAGGATAAAGATTGCCAGAAGACATTGATATCACACACAGTCATACTAGAGTGTTACAAATATAAATTATAAAAAGAAAATCGGTGACACTGGCATCAGATATAATTTATTTTTCTCCAATCCCCCTCCCATCCCAATATTTATTTAAAATCACTCCAAAGGGAGCAAAGTTCGACTTCAAACTCTGCAAACACAGAGTCCCAAAACCTCTCTTTCTTGTGCAAACATCATTCAGTCCAGTGTTTAAGTCTAAACAATGGTCACTGATTATTAACTGTCGTTTCATTGATTTGAAACACTTGGCCATAACAACCTCAAAAAAAAAACTGAATTAAACACCTTCCCACCGCAGCTAGTGCTTGTTTACTGGGTCTAGCAGATCCAGTTTGGCTTTTAGAGTCTACAGAGTCGGCCTCCGGGGTGTCAGTACCCTTGTTTAAGGCAAAGGGTTTTAGTAAGGCTCTGTTGCACCCAAAAGCACCTTCATAAACATAATAATCCATGAGATGTGTAGAACAGACGTGATTATAGTGAACAGGGTCACTCGTGACTCTTGGTACCATCTGGAGGTAGACTGATAAGGTGACTGTTATGATGTTCATGTATCAAATTTTGCAGGCTGAAGTGTAGAGGTGAAGGATGCGCAGCTTGTACGTTTTTTTTACCAAATCGCCTGACAATTTTACGGAAATTAGAGTTACGAAACAATGAGTTTGTCCTCGAAAATTCAGTTGGAAATGTAAATATGTCACAAATGTATTGGATTGAAATTTTCAAGACTGGGGAAGTTACAGAAATCCAATCTATGTTTTATTGGCCAATTTGCAACTTA
>CAIGQQ010005973.1:3423352-3434246 GCA_903798035.1 Danio albolineatus | reverse complement strand
ATTAACCAATGGGCCTTCTGGGCACAGGCCCAGGGGCCCGTGCGCACTTGGGGCCCCTGCGAGGGGGGAAAAAATAAGCCAATTTTGGAGCGTCTATTTAGGCTAAGTGGAAATAGCGCATCTTGTTGGAATAAGCTATTCACGCGGTTTCTGCCCAGCAGCGTATGATTGGCAGAGACAAGATAAGTAGAGAGCTCAAATGATGACAGTGTGAGTGGCGTAGCTCGTAGAGCGCACAGCAACATGTTTTGATGCGATCCATCGTCAACCCAGTTCGAATCCACCATCTGCTGAACTCATGCGTTTTTTCTTTCTTCCATTACATATAAGATTGTAAATACATTTATTTTAATAGGAAGGAAACTAACAAAAAAAAATTAAAAATGCAAACATGATAAAACATTAATTTTCACTAGTTTTATTAGGATTTTTTTTCAAAGTATGCTTTAAAATAAAAAATAAGTTAAATCTTTGTAGACTATAAATATATGTATTATATATTATTTATTTAAAAATGTGGCCAAATTTTATTTTATTTTTTTTATATTATTCTTATTCATATTATATTATTCTTATTTTTCAATTCAACTATAGGGGTGCGGCCAGGTGGGGGGGCCCTACAAAACAATGTGCCCAGGGGCCTCTGAGTTCTTAATCCGGGCCTGGTGTGTGTGTATATATGTACATATATTTACTCATTCATTTCTTTTCAGCTTAGTCTCTTTATTAAAGGTTCTAGAAACCCTGGGGTACTTTTTTTTTTTAGATTTTAACAGATTTGTGTGTGTTTTGCAACAGTTAAGACAACGTTAGCACCCGTCAGCTCTAATTATGAGGAAAACTGGATAATTTTGAGCTTTTGTCAGCTAATTTCATCTCCAGGTTTAAAATAATTTTTGGGGCAGGATCAAAATCGGTGACGTAGTGCAAAACTGCAAGTGGAGTGATGACGTGTCAGTTTCTCATTATTATTCATAGCAGAGTTTTCTTATCTTATGAGAAGACGCTGCTTCTTAATTGTTTCACGTGCTTTCCAAAGGCACAGCAGACCTGCCAAGCTGTGATCCATTGAGTGGGTGAGATCGCGTCTGCACAGCACAGATCCTGTTTTTGTTTACATGATCCACATAATCTGTTGCATGTTTTTCCCTGTGGTTCTGTCAGACCCGATACAGCAAAGCTGTTGGTTTGCAGCAAGCGTTTTTGTCAGGTGAGCTGTACAAGAATTGGAGAATGGCGGCCATTGAGACACATCGCCTATATCTGTGCAGCTGTTCGCATGTTTAAAATCTTCCAGGTTTACTGACAGGGTTAATGGTTGGAAAAGACAGGGCAAGAGACCTGCTGCACTGCTATCCACTGTGTCTGCATTCAGACCCGGGGACTGAGGAGGAAAGAAGTCCTCCTTCTTTATAATGTTTATTTAGGCTAAACACGATTATCTTTATGATGATATAACAAATTGTGGTTGTGTGTATATGTAATTACGAATAACAAATGTAGCACGACATTTTATTACTGTTTATTTCTTTGCATTTTAACTTCGACACAGTTTGTGTCTTATTTTGTGAGCCAACTGTTTGCTGCTTAACTTTTTTTCTCCTGCACTGCCATCCACGCTAACTCCCACCTCAAATGTACGTAGCTATGCATTTATTTGTGCACTAAAGTATAAGGGTAACAAATTCCATGTCTAATAACAGTGAGCCTACATAGCTGCTGAATATGTTTATTTTTTGCATGTCATGATGAACAGCAGCTTGCATTTGTGGTAAACTTTGATCTTTTTGGCTCAATGAGTGAAAAGTAACTGAAGACGCTTGTGTTGACACAGTCCCCTCTCTACTCCACAGCTGAACACACACACATTCCACAAAAACAGGGGGGTTTCCTCACCCTTTAAAATGTTTTATGCACTTATTTCATTAACATAGCATACTTTCATAAAATTGTAAAACCCAAAATATGAAAATTTTTAAAAAGCTGATTACACAGGTTTGGAGTTAGTTAACTAGCAGTCCTTTTTCTTATTTCTTGAAAACCTGAATAAAACAGATCATCTCACCTCCTGGTGTGTTGATGACCAGCCCAGCAAAAAGCAGCTCCACATTTTTGTAGCCAAAGTAGAAGGTCATTTGCTGCAATGGAAAAATTAAATCAACAAATCAGTTTTCAAAAGTTTTTTTAATAAAGAAAAGCTTTTCTAATATAAAATTAATGCAGAGGCAGTCAAACAACAGCTTCACATGATCAGACAACTCAATTTACTGTACAAATGAAATATGATCAAGATAGGATCTATGGCTGTGCAATATAAATATATATCGTATGGCCAAATGAAAACATCTGTCATTTCATATTATGCCCTATTGTTTATTTCATAGTGTCACAAAATATATCGCTTGCTGTAATACCGTTGCATTATTGATATGAGTGCAATATTACAGGGAAGACTTAACATGAACATCAATAACAGCATGGAGAAAAAGTTGCAATCTTGAAAGTACAGTGTTTACACTGCATTTCCATTCATTTTCTTTCCGGCTTAGTCCCTTTTAGGCATGGGCTGGTCTAAGATTCTGACAGTATGAACACCTTGGACAAAAATATCACAGTTTCACGGTTTTTCGGTTGTGATTACTGCTCTAAAATAAAACTTTTTTTCCCCCTTTTGAACACAAAATATTCTATTTTGAGAAACATTTATAATATTTCAGAGCAGTAAACATGTCAGGCTAAATAATTCAAATAAGTAATTGACTCCTGCTGTCTTCGATAGTTTCACAAACACAGATTTGTTCATAATTTTAAGCTGCACTTTTGGATATCTTTTCTGCTGGAAATACTGTTGTCTTTAAAAAAAGTAAATAAAAAAAATCTTACACATACCTTAGGAACGATATCACAGAAAATTTTGACGGTTTTAAAACCTTGACTTTTCCAAACAGCAGTATACCATGAAAATGGTTATCGTCCCATGCCTAGTCCCTTTATTAATCTGGGGTCACCACAGAGAAATGAACCGCTAAATTCTCCAGCATATGTTTTACACAAGCGGATACCCTTCCAGCTGAAACCCATCACTGGGAAACATCCATACACACTCATTCACACACATAGACTATGGACAATTTAGCTTACCCAATTCACCTATACCTTACACTGCATTATTTAGCAATATTTTTTATTATTTACTTTTTATGCTGGACCTATAAGTAGTACCCAGAATAGCAAAATCAAGTAAAGGGGGTCGAGCCTTCTCATTTATGGCTCCTAAACTCTGGAATAGCCTTCCTGGTAATGTCCGAGGCTCAGACACACTCTCACAATTCAAAACTAGATTAAAGACCTATCTTTTTAGTAAAAATATATATATATATGCATAATGCATGAATGTGCTCCACGCATCTCCTTTATATACACTATGAACTGCAGCTACGCTAATTATTTTCTTTGTTCTCTATTTCCAACTGGGGATGCTCATCCCCAGGCCCCCAAAGACTATGCAGTGCCACGGATGCAATCCAAGACCCATGACGAGACGATTCCAAGGCTCCATAACCCTGGACCTCGCTGTATCCTGAGCAGCTGCTTGGCGGAGTAGCAAGCAAGAGACGGATTCCTGTGACCCTCCAAGGACAGACGAGCCTCGAGTTCTCCAACCTCTGGCGCCTAGACTGCAGCTAGAGCTGCGCATCGATGGATTACTCTTCAGTGTTTGAACTCTAAGTAGTGAATATTAAACAACACTGAACTGAACTGAACTCAGCTATATACTAGCTAATAATATACTAGCTAATAACTAAACTGACATTTTCAATTTACTATAACCTTCTATGCGCTATACAAATAAAGGTGAATTGAATTGAATTGAACTATAATCATCAGTTTTTGAACAATGTTTTATATTTTCTGATAAAAACATGGTCAAATTGATTTATGAAAATGATCAGTTCTGCGGTTTATAAACTCCAGTTTTGATGATATACGTCAGGATTTTCTCATGTCACATTCAGTGTGTCTCAATGTATAAGTGAACAAAGCTCATCACTGTCTTCAGTGTCTGAATTCCTGCACACGACCTCCTGATTGAGATGTATCCCTAGTAAGATCTTCATAAGCTTGTTCAGGTGTGTCTGATTAGGTTTGGAGCTAGGGTTTTGCAATTAATCGAAATTCAGTTTTGATTTCGGCTTCTAACGATTATGAAAAAACAAAAATTGAGATTAATTAACCCTTGTGTACTGTTCAAATTGACTACCCTTTCTTTATGTTCGTAACTGTTTTTCCCTTTATGACTTCCATTATAACGACATGCAATGACTGCAATATCATGACACCATATAATCTTCCATTCCTAATTGTTGATATTTTTCTTCTTGGGTAGAGGTAAATCTTTTAATTTTTCTTGTTGATCATCAGTTGGTACCATTAACCCTTTAGATAGGCCAGTACAAAAAAGTTTCAACATGTATATGGAGATCTATGGAGTAAAACAGCAGATTATAGTGTGTGTGCATAAATACACTTACTACGTTTACTATGTTCTGAGAGCTGAGCTGCTTGTTTTTACTTTTTTTTGCACTGCAACTAACGATCAACAATAAAAACGAGGAAATTTACCTCTTCCCAACAGGGAAAACCAGAAACGATCAAGAATGCATGATTACATTGTGTCATGAATTTGCAATCAACAAAAAAGTAATTATAGTGGAAGTCAATGGGGCCAAAACAGCCACTATCATAATGAAATGGTAGTAAATTGGCTCAGAGTGTATTGTTAATTTAAAAAACTTTTTTTAAAGCATTTTCCTAAAATATGTCACAAAAAACGTGTCACCAAAAATCATTCCATTTGCTCAAACAGAGAGAAAGTTGTGGCCAAATTAAGTCTTAAAATCACCCAAGTGTGGATGAAAACATCCCAAACAGCACATAAGGGTTGGCCGAAAATGATTATTCCGTCATATACCACCCCCTTTACAGCAGTATGCATTTGTTGCTCTGCAAAGCTCAGTTTCACATGAATATTAGTCAAATAATGTACTGTAATGTGACTTTTGCAACATCTAATGTCATCTTGAGGTGAGCGCTTTGTCTAAACAAAACACAGTGTCAAAACACAGTGCTTAGTGGTTACTCACCTCTTGTGGGTGCTTACTGAAAAAATAATCATACTTGAGTTAAAGTACTATCACTTGCCTAAAAATGTAGTGCAAGTAGAGTAAAAGTATCTGTTGTAAATGCGACTCAAAAGGCCCGTTTCCAATGAGTGGTACGGTACGGTTCGGTACGCTTTTAAGGCCATTTCCACTGTCTAAAAGCATACCGAACCAAACCGTACCGTACCATACCTCTTTTTGGTCACCCTTTGCAAAGGGTACCAAAAGTACCAAAGAGTGACCAAAAGGCAGAGCTAGACGCGCAGCTGAACGCTATTGGTTTACAGAGATACATCATTTGCTCGCGCAACAAGCCAGAATGAAAACAAAGGACCCGCCATGTTTAAAACACAGCCGAGAGACAATACTCTGAAATGATATAAACATATAATAACGAGCCATGGTCGACCCGAGCTCAAACAAACCTTGTCGTCGTCTTGAACAGCCACAAAGCCAAGAAGAAAAGCAGATTCTTATCGGTTACGAGCCCATCCAAGCGCAAACGCGAGTAGTTTCGCTTTGTCGCTTGCGATCGCGTGCGCGTCAATATTTGAAATATTAAACTTCTTAACCTGGACTATTAGAAACTCGGAATGACGGAATTCCTCTCTTACGAGAGGCTACATGTACTGGTGAAGATTAAAGATACAGATTACAGGTTTGCACTGACTGTGGGCTATCTTTCGTAGTTTTTCTGTAATTTGGTAACTTCGGAGACTGTAAGGGGCTGTATATGTTCATATATGCTGCATTTATTTATTTATTTTATATAATCGCGGACAGTAGGCTATTTCGCATCATTGATCTAGTTATAATCAGATCATGTTCAGTCAGTAATGAACATTTATAAAGCAGTGTTTATGTCTATAATAAAGCATATGTTTTGTGAGAAGTGCTTCTCGTATGATTTGTGAATGACCCATAAAGCTTTACTGTAAACATTTCCTAGAGCGAAAATGACGTCGACCGAAACTTTCTGTCATATACCACGCCCACCAAAAGAGTACCCTTTAGCAGTGGAAACACAAGCCTGATAAAAGTGACCCATACCGCCCCGTACTGTACCACTCAGTGGAAACGGGCCAAAAGTATGAGTAAAAAGTAGCCCTTTCAAAAGTACTCAAGAGTAGAAAGTATTACGCTGTAAAATGCTGACGCATTAACATGTAGTTTGTGTATGTGTGTAAACGTAACATTCTGTAGTGCATTTTGTTATTGCCCAGCAGGCACACAATGTCAAAAGACGTTAATGTTAGAATAGACTTAAGGCGTGATGACAGGTAACCAAAATTCAATGTCCAGCCAGCATCTGAGGACAACATTTTTATGTCAAATGACGTTGATATTTGTGTTAGAAAGTGACCAAAATCCAACGTCTAGTCAACGTCTTAAACCAAAGTCATATTGCCGTCAAATACTGACATTTATTCGTCAGGTTAGGCAACCAAAATCCAACGTCTGACAGACGTCATAGTGGTAACTTCCACACAATGTCAAGCTGTAACATCATTAGACATGGATATTTGGTTGATTTTAGGTTGGACGTTGGACACTGACGTCGGCCTGACATTGGGGTACACTGTCAATCTGACGTCATGTTGACGTCCTGTGCCTGCTGGGTGTTTAAAGCCATTTCGGTCATCATACAGTAAACGTCTGTCATCTCATCACGCATCTAAACAATCTTTGGGTCAATGTGTGTAAAGATTTTGAACATCTTCTTGGACACTTTTAATGCTTCCAAACAGTTTGCTGCAAATATAATTATAAATTGACGTGATTTACCTTCTATGTGCGATTTGATTGGACAGGAATCACAGGACTGATTTTTCAATTCCCCATAGACAAGAAAAAATACTGACTGCAGGTTGAAGTAGTGGAGTAAAAGTACCGATACTGCATTAAAAATGTACTCAAGGGGAAAGTAAAGGCCCACATTTTTAAAACTACTTAGTAAATTACAATTTCTGAGATAAACTACTCAATTACAGTAATCTGAGTATTAGTAATTTGTTACTTTACATCACTGATCAATCTCAATGTGTTATGAAGAAATAAGTGAACATAAAGAGTTAAGAATGAAACGTCATGCGAAAGTGAAAACATAAACGAAACTGTGCAGCTCTTAAAGCGACAATACACTATATTCCTGCAGCCGATTGTTTTTTAAACATCATTAATCAGACATTGTAAGACAACTTGTCTGAAGGACTGTTGTAGCTTTAATGAGAAATAAATCGTTTCAGAAACAAAAAGTTTAATGCTTACAGAGAAAACGCTTAAAGTTAGTTTCATCAGTATATTTATCGCCAAAATGTTTTGGACATATGGCCTACTGATAATCGTTTGAAATAATCGCAATTACAATTATGACCAAAATAATCGTGATTATGATTTGTCCCATAATCGAGCATCCCTAATTGGAGCTAAAATCTGCAGGACCTTCCATGACCCCTGTTCTAAATCCTGGATAAATGAGGTGCAGGTTGTCTCACCATCATCATCATGTGATCTCCATGGCCATTGCCAGGGGTCGTTAAATGACCCCCGTGATCGTCTGAGGCAGGAGACGCCATAGTTGTGTCCTCGACGTGGTGATGTGAATGTGACATATCCATCTTACTGTACAGAGATGCTGTGGAGAGATCAGAGAACAGACTAAACTTAAACATACACGATATGAATTCAACAGCTTTCTAATTTGACCAAAAAACATTCATCAGTGTTCATTCATTCATTTTCTTTTCGGCTTAGTCCCTCATCAATCCAGGGTCGCCACAGCGGAATGAACCGAAAACTTATCCAGCATTTGTTTTAGGCAGCGGATGCCCTTCCAGCCCTTATTCACACACATACACTACGGACAATTTTAGCTTACCCAATTCACCTGTACTGCATATCTTTGGACTGTGGGGGAAACCGGAGCACCCGGAGGAAACCCACGCGAACACAGGGAGAAAATGCAAACTCCACACAGAAATGCCAACTGACCCAGCCGAGGCTCGAACCAGCGACCATTTTGCTGTGAGGCGACAGCACTACCTACTGCGCCACCGTGTCGCCCGTTCATCATTGTATTAAATATATATTTCCGCTAAATATAATAAGCACAGAGAGTACTATAGCAGCGTTTAACTTTTTCAGCTTGAATGATTTAAGATATCTCGAAGTTTGGTACTGAAAGAAATTAAAATATCTATAATAAAAATAATAATCTAAAAGAAAAAAAAAAGTTCAAATAAGCAAAGCAAAGCAAAACAAACCAACCGTAGCCCCTAAATAGAGCTTTGAAATATAAAGATATGCATTATCATATGGAAAACATCAAAAGTCTATCAATTCATATGGTGCTCTATTGTTTATTTCCTGATGTTGCAAAATACGTTGTTTACAGTAATACTGAATAATTTTTCTTCACTTAGATGGGTGCAAAATTAAATGTCATTACGGGCATGCAGACAGTAACATGAATAACAGAATTGTGAGAAAGGTGCTAATTTAAGTACAGTGTTTATATTTTGCAATTTATTTAGCGATATTTTAAGTTAGGCCAACATTTTAGCTTTTACTTAATGTTTCTACATTCTTTATCCAACATTTGCCCTGAAGTTGTAAATAAATAGATAAATATGATCAGATATGAATGGGTACATTTTTGAGGTATGAGTAAAACATTTTTTTTTTTTTTAAAGATATAGTGCTTTCCATGTGGTCAATATATATAAACTACTAACTGAATTTACAAACATTTTATTGTATTGTGATATAGAATGGCCACGTTGGTGTAGTGGGTAGCACGATCTCCTCACAGCAAGAAGGTCGCTGGTTCGAGCCCCGGCTGGGTCAGTGGGCAGTTCTGTGTAGAGTTTGCATGTTCTCCCTGTGGTTGTGTGGATTTCCTCTGGGTGCTCCGGTTTCCCCCACAAGTCCAACGACGTGGTATAGGTGAAATGAGTAAGCTAAATCAGTGGTTCTCAACTGGTTTGGCCATGGGACCCACATTTTTGCATGGTCATCAAGCCGCGACCTAAATTTTTAGGAACTATAATACAATTTTAGGAATTATAATTATTTTGTATTGATTTGTTAACATACACAAGTAGTGACAGATAAATCATAAGAAAATCACCAAGACTTAAAAATAAACAATATTTTATTGCTGTCATTTAACAAAACGTATCAAAGTATAGAAATATTACAAAGTAAAAACGACAAATACTGTAAACAGCGGTTAGGGTAAGAAAAGGTTCAGTTCCCATGAACTAAACTGAACTGTTGTCGCGTGCGCCTTTCAAAATAAAAGTCCGGTATAAGCAAAATAAATTAAAAATGTGTTTTTTTTGACCACACACTCCGCGACCCACTAAAAATGTTAATGACCCACCAGTTGAGAAACACTGAGCTAAATTGTCCGTAGTGTATGGATGTTTCCCAGAGATGGGTTGCAGCTGGAAGGGCATCCGCTGCGTAGAACATGTGCTGAGTAAGTTGGCAGTTTATTCCACTGTGGTGAACCCAGATTAATAAAGGGACTGAAAAGAAAATGAATGAATGAATGATATAGAATGTTATCAGGATGTGAGATGACTTATTTGTCATATCGCCCAGCCCTAGTCCTAAATATATTGTTATAAAGAGTGTCACTTTCATTACACACAAAATATCAAACCAAGATGTCAAACCACAAACCAACTGAGCTCACTTTTCAGAGCTGTTTTGCTGACTTTTAATCAAATGATGGGTCAGAGCAAGATTTTTTGTTGATATTCATCTTATTCTCTGTGTACAAGCGGGCACAGAAAAATACAAATCTTACTTAGAATTTCTGTCTTGCTCCTAGTCCAAATATCTACATTTCAAAGTGAAAACAAGATTTCACTTACCCCTTGGCAGATAATTTCCGTAAAACATGCAAAAAAAAAAAACTAGTTTTCACTTATTTCTTCTAACGGTGAAAACGAAACGATATTTTTACTTGATCAAAGATGGTTTTTGAAATTTGGACTAGAAACAAATTGTTTTTTTTGCATTGTGATTATTCAATTCCTCAACCTGAATACTGTTAGACTCCCCAGAAAACGGTCAATAAAATATTGCAATATCAGATTTTTCCAGTAACGTGCTGCCCTAACACATACTGTGGCTCTTTTTGCATTATTTTGAATGCTTTGTGAGCGATCGTTTCATGTGTATTAGAACGGAAGAGAGCGAATATAAACATCACATCCTTTTGATTTTCCAGCCAAAAATTTCTTTGGCTTTAAAAAAAAAAAAAAAAAAACACACACACTCAGACAGACAGACACAGGCTTTCATAGACCTCCTAGAAAATCAGGAAATATCTCTGTAAGTTTCAGTACAAGCATTCTACAAATATATGTACATAAAATAAAAAATTGAATACATACAAATTTGTACACATTACCCTTTAACATGTACCCTGTAAATGTAATACAGCATATTTGTGAAAAACAAAACAACATTAATTATTATTTGTTTATAAATGTCTTATACGTGTGAACATTTTTACAAAGAAAAAAAGTGCTGCCAGAGATATAAAGTTTAAATTTCCCATTTACATACATACTGTACATATATATGTATGCATGTACTGTGCATATTTATGTAAACGTGTATACACATGCTGTACATAAAATACAAAAGATATTAATGTACATATACAATTTGTATATATATATATATATATATATATATATATATATATATATATA
>CAIGQQ010005973.1:3363464-3420999 GCA_903798035.1 Danio albolineatus | reverse complement strand
TATATATATATAGATAGATAGATATAGATATCTCAATTATAACTGATTCTCCTTTTATAGCACTATTTTTAAATCTGAAGAACTGATTTATCTACTACAGTGACTATCACAGCTTTGCGCTTTGTTACATTGGATGTGAAACAAAGCCTCAGTTGTCAAATTGGGTTTTATGCAGCTTTACCTTAATCTCTATCATGTAAATCGCAAATTTCGTCAAATTGAAAGCCATCAGATACATTTAGTTCTGTGGAAGTCAATATCTATAAACACTGAATTCAATCTAAAGTGAAGCATTTTAATAAATATATGCACTTTACTGTTTATTCTGTGTCCTTACATAAGGAATTTTTTCAATATTTACATTTTTACTCGAATAGACTTATCCTGCTTATACAATGACTATTTAAATTTCTATTTTCAAAAACATGTTATGCTATAATGTGCTGTACCTGACACGTATAGGGAACATGTAATCAATGTGGAGTGGAATTAATCAATTTGTTTCATGATCAATCCACTTAAGTTTGTATAAACCATAAGTTGTGTGGAACCAATCATTTTTTACAGAATATGCACGATTTTACAGCCAAATTGAACCAAGTTATTATAACATTTTTAGTTTTAACAAAGTTTAATTATAAAATTAAGACAGAGTTATTTTAGATTTTATTGTTAGTTATTGAATAACAAGGGCTATTTCACTTTTATCTTTGTTTCATTTGACCAATCCACTTTTTTTAATTGCCCTACAAAATAATCTAAATTAGTGTCAAAAGTGTCGAGTTCTCATGCCAATCGGTACTGAAGTATTAAAAATGTCCATTTGAGCAATGTTGAGCATGTACATTAACACCGCTGATTGGCCATTGTGTTCACCTGCTCAACAGCGCTCAAATGTTTGCGGGAAATTCAGTATGTTTGCAGGAATTTCATTACCAATTGGTAGAGAAATTTCAATACTAACCCCAATTAATGCAAAATTAGAAATTATTTCCAAATTAAATTAAGGTCATTTTTTGAAATTATATTATTTTCACTATATATTTTTTTCCAATATCATGAAGTTCAAAAATATATTAAGTAAATTAATGACAGAGTTTTTCATTGTTTCTTTATGTTAATTATAACCAGATTATGTCTTCAAGAGTCATAAAGTGAACTCATTGCAAACCTTTGCTTGAGTTCAGGAGAGTACGTGTCTGTTTTAAGAACTTATCGATGTCCAAAGAACAGCTTTTAACAATGTTCACCTGTATAAGGCTTCAATTACGTGCTGAACGTTTGTTCCCACAAAGATCAATGACTGACAAATTAAGACGCAAAAAGCAAGTGTGTGAGACGGAAATCACAAAGATGACAAAGTTGAGTGTTTAAAGTCTGCACAGCTATATAGAGTTAATTAGACTTAAATTGTTATATAAAGAAGGATTATATCAATGACCTTTTTCAACATTGATAGATGACATAGGTGAAGGACGAGGATTTGGTCAATCATTACTGATCGTTATGATGGTCAGAGCCCATCACCCTCTCATTGGCGGGTCATAAAAACTGGAAAGTGCGCAAATCGAACGTGAAAGGGGCAGGATGAACTACTGTTAACAGTGTAAAGTAGTGTTAATCTACCAACTTCAGTGCAGAGATCAAGATGAGGTACAAAGAGCAAATCAACTCCACAACAGCTGACTCATTTAGTGCATTTCAAAGTTTCACAACAACAGCAAACAAACGATGTTAAATGTAAATGTTGATTTTATTTGGTTTATCAGAGATTGTGAATAATATGGTCAACCAAACATCTGATTCAATCTAAAGGAAACAAACCATTAACGGTCAACTAATGATCAAGACTTAAAGGCACAACACTGAAGCCACCAGAACAGTGTTATATATTTTGCTGACTTTTGTATACTTGTGTTCTAAATAGGGCTGTGGAATGACAAAAAAATGAATAAAAAATATTATCTTATATCCTGATAATGATATATAATCACAATACCCTTTCTGTAAATTAAATCAATTAATAGTTTATAAAGTTGACCACATCTAAAGGACTATTATAGTATAATGTATACTCTGAAATTCATTGATTCATATGTGATCAAATTTCTCACTTTATTTAGAACTTCATGCTTGATTAAAAATGTAGAAATCTAGAATAAAATATTAACAAAATATAAAACACTTGTTAAAAACTAATAACTGCAGGTCCAACTTAAAAATAAATATTGCTAAATTTTTTAAGACCGCAACTCTTTCACGACGCTGTTATTCATGTTTCTGTCTTCAATATCACTGAATCCTAATAACACACCATGTGACAAGATTCCAGTGACAAGTAAATTGGCTGTCTGCACCAATAGCCACACGACAAAACAGAAACATTTAAATATTAGCCACTCCCTTTTAATCTAATTAATACATACTAAACCTATTTAACATTATTAATATGCTACTAAGTGACTGATGTTGGGGGTTTGCACTGAATTATTTTCAACCGTCTGCTAGTTATTTTAATTTAAAGATCTCAGGTGAACTATCTGCTGCTGCTTTCAGTACGACAATAAATGTCATGTAAACTCGTACTTAAACTCACACCAGGAGAATTTAACACTGAATCGGTACCTGAGGTGATCTTTGTCATGGTAGTATACGATGCTGTTCTGCTAAGAAGTTGCAGAAATAGAAAACATTAATAGAAACTAACAAAAATAGAAATTTTGTGTCGCCGTCGCAGGTGGTTAGGACAAAAAAAAACCTTATAACATGGAAATTATACCTTTTACCGCTTGTCACGGTGCCACATGTTATTAGGACATTTGGTGTAAAATCACAATCAAATGAATTCTGAAAAAGTATTACTTGTAAACAATGTATTTTGTGAAAATGCGATATAAACGACAGAGCATAATATGAAATGGTAGACTTTTTATTTTGTCCATACGATATATATCGTCAAATTGCACAGCCCTAATTAGACGTTTCAAACAATGTTCGATTCCAGGGAAATAAGCTATTTTATTTATTGACACAGAACATGGCTGCTTCCAAAACATAAAACTATACAGTACCTTAAAAAGAGTTGATAACATTTAAAAACAGTAGCCAAGAAGTTCCCGAATGACCTACTACTTTTGAAGAGATTCTGCACATCCAATGGACTACACTATCTTATGAAGCCTGTGAGAGAATTCACAAAGGAAAGCGTCGCGAGTTGGTCATGTCATGTGACAATGACAAATGTCAGATGTAGTACGTCCGAATTCCATTCATACTACTCTCATTCATACTATAACATACTTTTCTAACGGTCGTGTAGTAAATTTAAATACAGATGTATAGTACCTATAAGTAGGAGTCAATTTCAGACACAGCCCATGTCCTGTGCCGCCATGCTGGTGTCATCCACCGTCAATTTCCGTGGTGTTCGGTTTTTATAGAAAACAGGAACACCAAACAGGAACACATTTTAATATGCTGTGTGTTTTATTCGACTGCACAGAGCAGCATCATAACAGAAGCCAAAAATGTATCTAGTCTGATAGCCGCTTCCTGGATTTAAGTAGTGAGAACTTCAGAAATAAGAGAAAACTATTTCAATGTAAAATAAATGCACATTCCATCTCAACTGTGGTGCGAAACATGATCTGGATTTTTCTTTGATTTATATTTAGCATTTTAGTTTGGAATTCATTTGAAATGGCTGCACAACACAATAGTGTTCTCTTGCCATATATTGCATTTTTTAATATTATGAGAATTTCAGAAAGACAACAAAATAGCTATCTCAATGCAAAAAAAACAAAAAACTAAATCACTTACATTTTAGTGTGATGCATGAAAAAATATTTTAAGTTTCTATTTTAAATTAAAAGGTACTTTTATTTTTATTTATTTATTTTTTTTAAATCACAAAAAAATCTAAAGTGCAAACAATTTAATTTAAAAATCAAAATGAAACTAGTCTCTGATAGCACTCGTTCAGTTGTGTACAGTGAAACTAACACATTTTAGTTTTACAGTAGTCATGCACAAAACCTCAGTCTCAGAAACCATAATTACAGTATATGATGAAACACAGAACCCATATTGCAAAATAGATGGTTCATTTAAAAACCCAATAATTTGAGCTTAAATCACAAAAAGGTGGTTCTAATAAGCAGTTTATTCATATATTTTAAAACCGTACGGCCCATGTGTATATATACTGCACTTAATATAACCAACCAACAGAGCTCATAGAGATACACAGTAAATCTCGTCTCAGAGAACTGAACAACTATTCACTAGAGAACCTGTCTGGGGTGAGTTTGTAACACACACAATCTAATGAGAGAAATTTTAGATGCCTTTATCTAGAAGTGTCTAATGAAGTCTGGACTGTCATGCTCATACAGCAGAGGAACAATGAGGTAGTGTTGCGCTGACCTGCTACTGCACTTTCATACAGATCTAAACCAGAAGACTTTACACCTGTTTACACAAGAGTAATACCTAAGAGATGTAAAAAAAAATAAAAATCAAGATAAATTATTTCCAATCCCAGTGTGGCTAAAAAGTCTTTTCTACATCACTTACATTCCAGACAATGGAGATGAAATGTGGCTCAGGACTTCATCCTACAAGGGTTGCTGGGTTTCAATCACTGGTTTTCTATAGTTCAGCAAAACAATCAACCTATAAATAAACCCACACGTTGAATTCGGTGACCTTCCTTCCCAAACTTTTGATACTGACTTCCTCACAAAAGAAACTAAAGGTTGTATGCAGGAACAAAAGCAAGTCATGGGAAAATGAAAGGATATTTTTCCTTTGTAGCCACACAATAGATATTCTTTTAGACCAATTTCTTATAGCACAAAATAAAAAATTGTCAAAGAAAAAAAGTGCTTTTTACATCCTGTGAAAAATAAAAGAGCTGAATGTCTTGCTGATACCTTACGTATATAGTCTATTACTTTGCTTAAAAACAGGCTAAGCTAATTGAGGGAACACATCCAATATTTAGTTCAATAAAGCAGCATGAAAAATATGCAAAGGAGTATTTATTTATCATTAACAACACAACAATCATCAAAAGACAACAGTGCTGCTGATATCTATATACACTCAAAAAAATAAGTATTTTTACTTGTTCAAACTACTTATTTACAATGAGCTGAAACAACATCATTCTTGAGATTTCATTGGGACAACTTTTTTTTTAATTTTTTTAAGTTCAATCTACATAAATTTGTTAAAAGTGTTAAGTTAACCTAATCGATTTGAGTTGGGACAACATGAATGATTTGTGTGGAACCCTGCATTTTTTACAGTGTATAATGCACATTTAATAATAACAATAAACCCTCTTCTATTTAACGCTGTTTACTTGCCAGCGCTGATATTTATTCTTGATTATTTATCAAGTGTGGATTTAGGTCATAACTCATGCAAAGATTAAAAAAAGGTTTAAATGTCCTGTGTGTACGTCAAACTGACCACATGTGAGGTATTTACATGGTGATCTTAGCATTAGAAAAGGCTGAACCTACAATTTTTGTTCTTTCTCACCCTTTCAACACTTTCATATATTTTTCTAGATCTAAAAACCTGTCAATTAATACAATTTAATTCACTATAAATATTATTTGTAAGATTCCCTTTTCTTAAAATCAAAAGCAAGTGGAAACATCATGGGGCCAAATATTGTTGTCTTGGGGTGTACGCTCTCTAAACCATGCTCAGGCACGTTTGACTCCCACTTCTCGGTTCGTTTGACAGTGCGAGTGCTCCGAATCAGGCCCATGCGTGGGTTAGTTGGCCAGCCCTGGCCCAGTTGGAAGAGGTGTGCCAGAGTTAAGTTGGGCTTTGGTGTGGTACAACTGTAGTGTGAGTGCAAAGCGCACCTCAGCGCGAAACTAAAGACCCGACGCCACTTTTAAGGGATTGTTTCATATGGATTTATTAATCATTCTTACTTTTAAATGAACGTGAACTGTCATAGTTTATTAAAGACGCAAACCCCCCACCAGCAGGACAGCTGCTACTTTCAGTAAACCTCCAAACTGTGCGTTCACACTGAAAGCAGTGAGAGAGTCAAATTAGCAGAAACTCATTCACTCATTCCTATGAACTGTGGTTCCGACCACAATTGTTTCCAAGGGTTTGATTATTGTTGTCGCCAGTTTTCCAGTTATTTATGATGTTTTCTTACAGGGACATACATTATAAAAGTTACTGGGGAGTTGATGTGCATTAATGTTTTTTTTTTTTTTTTTTAAAGTGTGAATATCATGGTAACCCTGGCGACAGTACAAAACAGTATTGCTGCTTCAGAATATGTCAGACATATGGACATACAGGACAAGTGTAGAGCAAAGCCACACCCCACGCAACAACTTGATCTTCCATTATTAAATGAATTTGATAAAAAGCATGCAACATTTTCACGCTAGAAAGCATGTTTTTATGTAAGATTGCAACTGACTTGCTGATATTCTGCAACGGCCCCTTTAAATACAAATCAATGTAGTGAATTTTGATGCTCTCGCTGGTGGAGCAGTAAAGGCAGACAGCATTATCGCCAGGGCGAACTTTGACACTCTTGCCGTCTTTAGTGTGAACGCACAGTAAAACGTGCAGCACGATGACACTTAATAACGACGACCTAAAATAATACAAAACAATATAACTAAAGTAATCTCTATTATATGGAGCGAGAGCGAATCTCTTCTGTTGAACTGTCACATCATCAACGACATAAGTGTGGTCAGGCTGCAAAGGCAAAAAATGCAATGTGAGTGCTGGCCAAGGGGAGGGGGGACAATTGTGCCTGGGCACAGTTGAAGACAACTGTACTTATTGTAAGTACATGCTTGGAGTCAGAAAACTTGAAAACCGTTAATTAAAAGGCACACCAGAAAGCTGTTATTACAAACAAGCAGCTTAAAGCAAAATTAACATTTATGTTGACACGCATTGTGGTCATGTGTGCTCTTTCATTTCGTTTCATTTAAATTAAATTTTATTTTATTTAAGTGGACATGCCTTTTACTAAAACAGATTTTAACCATTAACATTTTAAACAAAGCATGCCTTTGAGAAAATATAAAAACTAAATTTGGGGGGGAAGAAATAAAGTAGTACAAAATGTTTTTTAAAAATTTGTGTTTACCTGAAATAACGCTGAGATTAAATAAGATTACTAAATGGAAAAAATATATATACATTTTATCATTTTTTAATTTAAGGAATGTTTGAATCTCAGTGATGTAAAATAACTTTCAACCATCAAGACTTATAATTGTTAAAACTGTAATTTCAGAAAATGTATAGCTATTAGCTAAATGGAAAAACTTGATGTTTTTAATAAACTTCAAATAAATGCATTAATGAAATTATAATTAGAAAGTAAAACACAAGGTTAAATCTTTATTCAAAATAAAAAAAAAATACCAAACGGATATGTAAACAGAGTCATGAGCACACCATGACAGTTCTTAAAGGGATAGTTCACCAAAAAATTAAAACAATTACTCACTATTTACCCGCCCTTGTGTGGTTTATTTACTTACATAAAGATATGTTTACCTGTAACCACTGATTTCCATAGGGAAAAATATTATGGAAATCAATGATTACAGGTCTTCAGCATTCTTCAAAAAAAAATTAAAAATCTTCTTTTAATTTTAACAGAATAAAGGCAAACAAGTTTTAAACAAGTGAAGGGTGAGTAAACGATAACAGAATTTTCATTTTATAACTGTCGCTTTAAAGATTTCTTGTTTCGTGTTCTTTACTAACGATGTTACATTTTGTTGAGGTATTACTTTTATTTGCATCTTTATTTTTCAAGGCCACTAAAACAAAGTTGAAGTGCGGTTACAGTTAATTATGCCTCAGGATAGCAGATGCATATGGTTTATTACTCGAGTTTGCGAAAAGTGAAACTGCTCAACCTGCATGAACAACTATTTTGAACATATTAATCGCGTTTATCCATTATCGTAATTTGCTGCTCAGCACAAACGAATCTTAATGTACATCATTAACAGTCAGTTGCAAACAGAGCTTCATGTCTCTCAGAGGTCAAAGCAACGGTGATTACAAAAAAAGTACATCACACAAAACTCACCTCAACAGCAGGAGACGAACGCGTCCACCGGTTCCTTTAGTGTTTTAATATCAACTGAAGGTCATCAGTTTTGGCAAAATAGTAAATGAACTCAATCTTTGCACTGTTCCCAAAGAGCAGCGCCGAGATGCTCCGACCCAGCGAAGTAACGTGCACGAAGTCAGCTACACAACTGAACGTAGTCCAAAATAAAAGTCTATAATAAAAGTCATTCGAGAAAAGGCATTAGCGAGTTGTTTCCCCCCTAGTAGTTATCATTAATAACGTTGCTGACACACAAACGGTGTGTTATTCTTCTTAGTCTTTTTAAGCAATTGCAAATATTTTTATTAGAATTATTTTAACAAAACCAATGAAATATTAAACGCAATATGTCAAGTTGAAGACTGGTAAAGAAACCCGATAATAGGATAAAATAATCAGTAATAATCACCATTTTCACCACCGATTTACACGAAGTCGTGGTCCGACTAATCTGTGTATTAATCAGAAATGAAGAAAACCTATTTTTTATATTTTGACAAATAACAACGTCCAACGGATGCAATAGAAATGTATGCTTCCGGTGATTTTTGTGGCATGTTTACTGTTACACGTTTCACGTGATGTGATGCAATAAAAACTTTCCGTACTTCCGTTGCCACATGGCAAGTTATCCATAAATTCGATAAAGATTGATTTATTTATAAGGGTTGTCAGTGTTTATAGTTTTGCACATATATGCACGTGGCGACTGTAACGTTCATCGTAAAAAATGTCGTGTTTTTAACAAGACACTCAAATTCTATAATGTAATATAGCAAACATTATTTGTAAATATTATTATAGACTGCAGATTTAGGCACTTGCTCGTCGGATATAACGGATTATGTATGTGTGTGTGTATTTATACTTATATAAATATAAATCTAAGTATTCTCTATAATAATAGATTTGTGAACATATCCACAACGTATATAAATAATAATAAAATAATGTAATAGATTGCAGATTGAACTTTCTGAAACGTAAACGTGTTGTGGAGAATGAATATGATGGGGATGTTGAACCTGATTGGTGACGATTGGGGACAATTCAGGTATATAGCAACCTCTAGCGTTGCTACTCGGTTAATCAATTTATATCACAAAGTCGTTTGAACTAAACATCGTGTGTCAGGTGTAAAAAATATGCTGTTCTGAATTGAAATCTTTGAATGAATACTTTGTGATATTTAAAGCTTTCTCAAAAATTAAGCATACGCCAATTTAATTTGCATCTCAAGAACCCGAGGATGCAAACTTCAAACTAAAATAATGTACCATACATACATACTTGATAAAGAAATAATCAATAACACCAATTACCTATTTTATATTAACTCATACCTAGGGCCACACAGAATCTGCAGACATTTTTTTTTGCTATTTCTGCGGAGTATTTTGTTAAAAATCTGCGGATTTATGCGGAATGATATTGGCAGTATCACAACTGAAAACTTAGTATATGAAATAAAAAGTAATACCTTTTTAACTTTTATTTAAAGTTTACAATGCGAATCCAATTAGATCCACTTTATTTGGTAAACAAAGCAAGTCTCATATAAAATCCTTACTAAAAGACAGAAAATGGTACTTTACAAACTGTATTGTAAATAAATAATATAAGTATTTTCATATTAGTCAATATTATTACTGAAATTAATAAAAAAAACTGAATAAATATAAATTTCCACACATTTACCCAAGTAAATAAACAGAATCAATGATGGGCTAAAAATCTGCAGAAATCTGCGCTCGCAGATTCTGTGTGGCACTACTCATACCTCTTTGTTTCAAACCAACGCTCAAACCATGCTAACATTTTAAATGATACCAGTGCTAAGACGTCACTAACTGCTTCATCAGCAAAAATAAGTGGAACAAATTCTCATGTGAAAAAGTGGATTGATTTGTACACAGATATATTTATTACATTTTCACAACAGGTCCAGAAAGAGGAATGCCGTCTACACATACAGGGGAGGAATTGTGGCGCTAATTTGGTTACTATTACTCCAATTAGTATAATAGTATGAGATTTGTCACACAAAAAAGCCACTGAAAACAATACATCGATTAGATAAAACAATAACATCTGATTACTCATAAATTAAGAACACAGCTTCAAGATACAGACACTCTTACAAACATCGAGAGAACCTCGCGCTGATAAACCGGACAATACTGCAAAGAGACAAAGACTTGCATTGGATCATATCAAAAAATATACATGCAATCTATTACAAATACTGTGGTAATGTGCATGTAAATATACCGACCATTGATTTGTTTAAACAGCAGGAAATGTGTTGTAAAGTTGATAAAGAGTGTTTAATGCAGTCATTGTAAGATGATATGTCCAGTAGCAGTCTTTGTCTCAGTGCTTTGTGGGCCTTTAAGAATTGTAACATATGCAATGGTTGGACAGAACGGTTTATCCGGCGACGCGGTAGTTGACGTGGATCTCTGGCTTAATGTCGCACACCATCTTAAGCAGGTTGCCGAGCACAGCCTCCTTGTTCTGCTGATAGCTACCCTGGATGCGGGCCATTTTATCTACGGTCTCCTTGTCCACCTCAACAGCAGAGTTTCCATGAGATCCCAGTGCCTGCAAGAACACGCAATGTGAGATAACTGTAATTCATAAGTAAAACTAATGTATACTATTATACTAATGTATACGGTTATGTACAGCTGAAGTCAAAATGATTCGCCCTCCTGTGATTTTTCTTTTAGATTTTTTTTTTTCTTTAGATGTTTTGTTTCTAGTGAAGACTTAGAGAAACTTGTTCATGCTTTTATCAGCAGCAGGGTGGATTACTGTAATGGACTCCTCATTGGCCTTCCCAGAGAGACAGTCAGACAGTTGCAGCTCATTCAGAACGCTGCAGCCAGTGTTCTGACCAGAACCAGAAAATCAGAGAACATCACATCTGTCCTCAGGTATTTACACTGGCTCCCAGTTACATTCAGAATAGATTTTAAAGTAATACTACTTGTCTACAAATCACTAAATGGCCAAGGACCTCAATACATTACAGATATGCTCACTGAATACAAAAATTAAAGGATCACTCAGATCTTTAGGATCAAATAAACTAAAAATTTCAAGAGTTCAGTCAAAGCAGGATAAATCCGCCTTCAGCTACAAGGCCCTTCCCCACTGCTGGAATATGCTTCCAGAAATGATCGGATGTGTTCCAACATTAGGCACATTCAAATCAAGACTGAAAACACATCCGTTAGCTGTGCCTTTACTGAATGAGTACTGTGCTATGTCTGACAGATCGCACTATTGTGTCTTTCTTATTCTTTTCAGTCTTCTATAACCTATTTTAACACTTTTAAATCTGTTTTAATTCTGTTTTTAAATCATTTTTATTATTTGTTTTTATGTCCCATTTATTCCTATTTATGTAAAGCACTTTGAATTGCCACTGTGTATGAAATGTGCTATGTACGTAAACTTGCCTTGCCTTTTCTTTTTCAAATATTTCGCAAATGATGTTTAACAGAGCAAGGAATTTTTCATAGCATTTCCTATAATATATTTTCTTATAATTATTTTTCTTATTTGTCTTATTTCAGCAAGAAAAAAAGCCATAAATTTTTTTTTTAACATTTTAATGTCAATATTATTAACCTCCTTAAGCATCCTTTTTTCGATTGTCTACAGAACCATCATTATACAATGCAGAGTTCAGCCCGATTCAAAAACATGCCATGTAAATGTGTTCTGACTGAAAATAACATTGGTGATTATCTACAGCTAATGACAGAGCAGCATCCACTAGTATGGGTATCTGCAGGCCAGTGGGAGGTGTTAAAAGGTCTTCTTTTTGGTCTACTTGAAAAAACTAGTGTAAATTTGGCAGGAAAAGAAAAAATAAGTTGAAGAGAAATTGCTAATTCCCTTCAAAATCCAGGTGAGCGAAATAAGTAGGCTACATTTTCTACCCCACTAAAGGCTTCTTTCTCATTATGTCATTATGTAAGTTTCTCATTTTTATAACAAAGGATATACTACGTGATTTTGCGTTGTTTCCATGTCACTTCTTGCGTGTGTTTGATTGTAAAACGAAGTTTTCGGACTGAGACTACTTTGAAAATCGTGCAGTCTGAACTTATCATAACTTGCCTAATTAACCTAGTTAAACCTTTAAATTGCAGTTTAAACTAAATACCAGTATGTTGTAAAATATCTAGTAAAATATAATGCACTGTCATCATGACAAAATAAATCAAATATTAAAACTATTATATTTAGAAATGTGTTGAATTCTTTCTGTTAAACAGAAAATGGGAAAATAAATATATTCAGGGGGGCTCTTACTCTTCCAGCTTTATACTATTACTACCAATCTAATAAAAAATTTTGAATGTTACAGAGTGACACAAGATTCATTCACTGATAAAACCGACTGTAATTGTGTGCTCCACTATGTGTGTTTATGACATAACCTTCAGTCTATTTGACAGTTAAATACACTGATGCTAACAAAAACATGTGCCACCTGCATGAACTTTGAATGTGTACATTTAGAAAATAGTGTATCAGGGCTTGTATTCACAAAACATTTGATCTTACTATTAAGAGTGTAATGTTTTTAATTATGAGTTTTTCTCAAAAACTATCCATAAAGCTGCAGAGACAAACAGTTGCTGAGGAATACAGAGAACAGTAAAAGGATAGTTCATCCAAACATCAAAATCCTGCCATTATTTACTCAACCTCCACTTGTTCCAAACCTGTTTGACTCTCTGTCTTCTGTTGGACACATAAGACGGTATTTTGAAGAAATTTTGGAAACCTGTAACTACTGAACGCGATAGTAGAAAAAAAAACAAATACTATGGAAGGGTTACATTCTTCAAAATATCCTCTTTTGTGTTCAACAGAACTGAAAAAAGACACACTCAAACCGTTTTGGAACAAGCCAAAGGGGGTAAATAATTGCAGAATTTACATTTTGGGTGAATTTTAAGCTAAAAGTAAAGGTGGGGTTGACCTCATTACTATGGATGATGCCAGCATGATTACTAATGACGCACACAGTGATTGGCTGATGGGGAGAAGTCTATGTCATATTTATTGACAGAAACTTTGTAGAGAGCAATATTATGCTACTATATTGAAATAAAAGTTTCAAAATTTAAATGTTGCCACATTCAAATCACGATTTTAAAATGCAGACTAAGTAAAGAATTACATTCTAAAAAGTGTTTTCCTTGCTTTTGATCTGCAAAGACGATCACATTAAAGGCAATGCAGAATTGTTTAACAACTCATTTAAAGTTGTTGATCACATGTATTTATACATGTTTCTAGATTTTAAAAAAGCAATAAATCTCACCGCAGCCTCCTTTGTCTTAAACTCTTTCTCCCGTTGCAGACGATACTGCTCAATCTCAGCCTGCGCCTCCTCTTTGGCCTGCTTCAAACGACGATTCTTCCCTGTTAACCAACACACACTCATACAGTTATGTGCCAAAACTAAATATATTTGGAGGATCAATAATTGTCACAATCATTTTGCATCCTTGTTTACTTTCCTTCTTTTCTCTCGATATGTCAACATGTACAATATTTTAAAATGTGTGATATTTCTGAAATGCTCTATAAATTAAGTTAGGGGGAATACTGTGCTTTATTGCACGTTGTAGGCAGAAACACAGA
Source organism: Danio albolineatus (assembly GCA_903798035.1). Taxonomy (NCBI): domain Eukaryota; kingdom Metazoa; phylum Chordata; class Actinopteri; order Cypriniformes; family Danionidae; genus Danio; species Danio albolineatus. The sequence goes on along the minus strand of CAIGQQ010005973.1, from coordinate 3,407,186 downwards.
AAATAAAGTCAATAATTACCATTAATTATTGCTTTTAATATATGGGAATTGGGAAATGAAAGCAGGCAACAGAAAATATCTATAAAAACAGGAACTGAGTAAATGTCCAGTGAGTCAGTGTCATCGTGACACTCTAGTAAAGAAGTTATTTAGTACATCTATACATTATTTCCTCAACTATAAAGGATAATTCTAAAATCATAAAGACTTTTTCACGAATAACAAAAAAAAAGTGTCAAGATTCCTCGAGAACTGATTTGAAATGTTAAAATACGTTGTGGCAAAAGCTTCCCGTATTTAATTGTTTTAAATTAGTGTAAAACATCTTAGTCTTTGGTGTAAATAAGAATTAAGGATATAGCATTACGGTTACATGTCAACACTTGGAAATGTAATCAATTATACATGATTTAGTGTCGAGTAGTTAGCATTAAAATCTGAAATGAAAAACGATATATGAATCCATTTTGTCGACAACAGAACTAAAATGATCAACAGAAACGTTTTCCCCATTCAAACCATATTCTTCATTCATTCCTTCATTGTTGTTTTTATACAGATTTACATCGACAGCGGCTTGCAGGATAGCTAGCATGTCAGCTAAGCGCCAGTCTTCAGCGATGACAAGCAAAACGACTACTTACTTTTACGGGCTTCTGCGACCTTTTCTGCGGCTCGTTTTTCAGCCTGGAGCAGCTGCTGGATGCCCTGAGATTGGCTCGCCATGCTTCCTTACTGATTTTACTTGAATCACTGCAGATGGACGCGTTTGGATGTCCGTATCTCCCGCAGCGGAGAAGGTCGACTGGACGTCAGCTGATCGAGCGTCACACTGAACGCTGATGACAATCACGTGACAGCACGAGACTCCCAGCGTGTCATGATTTCAGGCTTTCCATAGAGGGCGCTAGCGGTGCAGTATATTTCGGATGTCAACACGATGTTAAAGGGATAGTTCACCCAAATAATAAGCATTCTGTCATTTACTTTCTATTCGCTTGATCAAACCTATTTGAGTTTCTTTCTTCTGATGAACAACGTTGCAAACATGTAATAATTGACCTCCATAGTATTTGTTTTATCCTATGGATTTACATGTTTCTAACATTTTTCAAAAAATCTTCTTTTGTGTTTAAAAGAAACTCATAAAGGTTTGGTTCCACTTGAGAGTGAGTAAATAGTGAATGCTTTTTTATTTTTGGGCGAACAATCCCTTTATTTAGATTTATTTAGACTTCATTACATGCAGGTAGTTTTCATTTGTCTGATTTGTTTTTAAATATTGAAGCATTTTATTTTATAGTGTTTTATTTTCAGCAATTATTTAAATATATGGTGCAAATAGCACTTTTTTCTCTCTGTAAACAGTTTTGGGTGTCCATTCTTACTCTCAATAGGCAGCTGTCCCCATTTTAGCTTCTGTCAGCTAATCAGTGTCATACCTGTCAACCCTCCTGTTTTTCCAGGGATTCTCCCGTATTTTACAGTTCTATACCGCTATCATCCCGTAAAGGCATTTTCCCTGTATTTCTCCCGTTTTTTAGTCTTTCTCTGAAGGGTGGTGTTAAACCTAAAAGAGCCGAACCACCATGTGCCGCCCCTTGCTCTTAAATTGGAGTCAGTTCTGTGCTTTCGTTTTACTTAGGCATGAACACACTTTGAAATAAATATAAAAACGACTCGATTCCCTTCCTTTTCATTACAGGTGTCATCGCCCCTCCTTTGCAATACTTGAAACAGTCAAATAGCGGTGCGTGGCTGTCAGCTGACGTGCTCCATAGTGATAAACAGTCACTGTTTCAACGGATTCTGTACACGCGATTTGAAAGGTATGAAAGTTATTATGATGGGCATGTCCCTTATTTTCACAACCCAATGTTGACAGTCATATGATCAGTGTGCATACAACTTCTGGTATTCTCTATGTTTGTTTGTCAGATATGGAAAAATAATATATCTATCAATCTATTTTCATTTTTTTTTTAATCCAACAAGCAAATTTCTGATTCACATCTGTGACTAGGTAACTTTGCTGAAGATATTTATTAGGCTCTGTTGTATTAACAAATTCTTCTATAAATAGCTACATTCTTCATATACATTTTAATAAAATAAATTAGATGATTTTACAGTGCAAAATGCCTCATCGGATAATCCTAGAGTATAAAATAAACAACACCTTATATTAAAAAATCCATGTGCCAATAGCAACAAATTATCTTCATGTTGTTCAGTTTGACATTAAATATAGTCCTTTTACATTAACTTGTATTTAAACTTAATTTTTAATCTCCAGATACAGCTTCATGTTGCTAGGTTTGTTAACAATTACCTCATCATCAAGTTTGCAGCCCAGAAATGGTGGTGTAATCTCTGATGATTACCTAAACCCTCAAACACTAAATTGCTGGTGTGCACTGTATGTACAACATCAGGAAGATCAGGTCTTTCCTAATGGATCATGCTGCCCAACTTCTCATCCAGACCCTTATTATTTCTGGGCTGGATAATTGCAACAATTGGAGGTCTATCAAGTGCAGTCAAACTTCTACAAATAATTGTAAATGTTGAACCATAGGAGTAGCATAAGAAAGCCCACATCACTTTATCTCTCTAAATTGGCTTCGGGTTGCAGGTAGCTGCTCTACACCGTTGTATCTGCACTGAGGAGTCTATATGCCCACTAGAAGCCTGTAGTTGATGATCGACACCCCATAGTACTATGGGGTGAAAGCCATATAATCATTCAGTCATTGTTCCTAGGAGGAATGATCTCCAAACACATCTGAAACACTGAATTCCTGATAATATTCAAGTTACAGCTGAAAAATCATCTGTTGTGCAAATGCTTCACTGACTGCATCCTGCACTTTCAGAAATAAAGCTGTCACTTGGGTGGTACCTCTTCAAAATAATTGTCTATTGATATACACATGAATAAACATGTTGGTGCTTAAAAACTACAACTTTTTAAAAGGTACACCACAGTGACAGCTTTTGTAACTTTAAACACTGACGTAAAAAAAATTCCTCCACTTCCATTGTTTTTAAATCCTTTTATAACTCAAATTCTAAAAAACACACATTAACTCTGTGTTGGTCGAACCTTCTTATTGAAACAGGCCTCAGGTATTTACAACTTTAAATATATATCCAATATATAGTTAAACAAGATAACATCTTTTATTTGAACCAATGTTTTATATGAGGAAAAGCATTGGAACAATACACATTAGACAAAAGTGAACCAGGCTTATTTAGTTGCAAATTCATTGTTTGTATTAACTGCATCAAGCCTGTGACCCATGTCACCCATCACCAAAGCTTTGCATTTTACTGTTGTGATGCTTTCCAGGCTTTCATCTCAGCCTCTTTCAGTTGCTGTTTGTTTTGGTGGGTTACTCTATTCAGTCTTCTCTTCTCTTCAGCAGGTGAAATACCTGCTCTATACACTGGAAAGAAGCCTTCAATCATCCAATTAAAAACGGTAATGGTTCACATCTCAATTTTATCACTTGACCCAATGAAAAATAAATCATTTACCTTAAATTAAATTTCTATTTTCATGAGATCTATTGTATATACAGAATAACCTGGCACATTGCATATTTGTCTTAAAGGGCCACGAAACCCCCCTGCCTCAGCAGGGTGTTTTCACACCTACAGTCTGGAAAAGCTCAGGAAAGTGGGTGTGTCCAGCTCTGTTCAGGTGGGAGTGTCAGGGGAGGGAAAGAAGGAAGGTTTTGCATAAAAATGGGAGTTTCCATTTGTGCACGTGCTGATTTCCAAACAGGCAAAACAAACACAGATGCAGGGGAGAAAGACAGTGACTGTTTACATGGACATCAGTAATCTAATTTGTCGACTTTAACGGCAGTTTGGCACTTTTACTTTTATCCAGGAACATTTCCTGCATGTCCCCTGTGACAAACGAGATGTGAGAAACTGCTAAGAGAGTGATTTTAATGGAGCGTTTAATACCATGCGGCGGAAGGGAGAAGTAAACCCTCCGCAATTCTCGGCAACTCAGATGCACTCGATAAGCAGTGTCAGAAAGCCTACACTATCCTGTCATAAAATGCAGCGAAAATTCTACACGAAAGTAGAGTAACATGCTGTAAACTCAGTAACAGTTTTGATTAAGGTCTGTCTTTAAACACTGAAGGAGTCCTGCTGAAGATACGAACGAACTTTGCCTCTGAATAAACAAACAAAGAGCACTGATCGCTTACCATATCTGTAGCGGCGTGTGTTTTAAAAGGAGATGAGCGGCAAATCCCAATTACACCATTTCCAGACGTGGAAAGCTCCAGCTGCGCTCTCATAGCCGGAAATGTAAACAAAACCTTAGTTGCAGCACATAAACACAACACTGGCTACCTATGTCTCCAAACAATTCTTCTTCTTCCACTTGCTTTGGCAACACAACGTGACGTCTCTGCCGTCTGGACACTGCAAAAGGTACAAACAATCCTCGAAGCTATCATGCATATTAATGAAGCTGCACCGTGTACACAAAAGAGCGCGCTGATTGGTTTGAACCAAGTCTTTCTCATGAATTAATGCCACACATTCAGAGACGTCACGATGCACTTGCCGGTACAGACGTCCACTCTCCACGCTGGAATACACCCATGGATCTCATCGGTGTGACGCAGCTTTAAAAATTCGTTTCAAACCAGAAGAACGAATTTGTTCGAAATAACGCAAAAACAACTAATTTTCACTCTTTAGCGAAATATATGTGTCCTAATAGTGTTTATAGCAGCGTGGGACACATATATGACTGTCAACAGCTCAAAAAATGGGGTTTGGTGTTTCGTGACCCTTAATTTTAATTCTCTTTTTGTTCTAAACATATAGATATAGCTTTAATCAACACAACAATTCCCATAAAATGTCCATTCATCCAATTAAAATAATTGGGTAATGGTTTCACATCTAATTTTGATCACTTGAGCCAATAAAAATTTTATCTTTTGCCTTAAACAATATTTTTAAGTCAATGAAAGTGCAAAGCATATCGAGTTTTATATAGTCAATGGCCTGTGTGAATGACCTATGTTTTGAACTTAAAATATATTACTTGACAAATAAAACAAATAATATTAAACTGAAACGAAGGATACGTTTTTAATTGAATGAAGTACTGCTTGAAAGTTTTTTTTTAGTGTAGAAGGGTTGACAGGCTGCAACCCTGCACAGTAGTTCCAATCCTGCTTCAACACACTCACCTAGAAGTTTCATCCAAGCTTGAAGAGCATGTTTAATAAGGGTTAATGCTAAACTGGGCAGAGCTGCAGTCCTCCAGGAACTGAATTTGAAATCTGTGTTTTATAGAGTTTATGTCTGGAGATTGACTTCCCCTGACAAACTACTTTGTTGTTTTGGCAGTGTGTGTTTGTGTCATTATCCTGCTGCACTATGAATGATCTCCTTATCAATTAGCATCTTTTTTTAAATTTGTCTGTATAGACCTTTGTGTTAGTTTTGCTTCTGCCTTCATGTGTTACATCATCAGTAAAGAATAATGAACCCGCCTCTAGAAAAAGCCTTTAAATTTGTCATGAAATCAAAATGTACTCTTCTGATTATATATGTATACATTAGTGCTTGCTATAAACAATGTATCTGTTTATTTCACTATTTTGTACAAATCACTTTGCCCTATAATCTTTTATCAAATATATAACCTTTCCTTCCACGTCTAAACAATTTTTCTTTGTCTCAATTCTGCCCTGGTTTTGTCCATTTGTCAGTCTTCATTTTGTTAGCAATGCCCATCGTTCAATGATCCAATTGGTTTCCAAAGAAATCGTGCACCGCCCTCCATTTTTTCTCTCATTTCAGGGCCGTTTCAATTGGATGCACATCAGGGTGTTGGAAAAAAGAACTTTCTTCCATTTTATGCCGACTTTAAAGCCCAAGCGACAACATTATCTGTGTTTCAAAGATGAGAGTGTATAAGAACATGAGCAGATTATTTTCTTCAAACAGCAGCCTGTCCTTTACTTTGGCAATGGCTCGTCTTTGACTCATCAGACCATACATTTTTTTTGTCCTATCATTTTTGAGGCTCATGAGTGTCTTGCATTTACTGGTGTAGCCTCTCCACGTCTGTTCATGAAGTCTTCTGTAAACAGTACTGAGATACCTTCACTCTTGCACTCTTGAGGTTGTTGCTAATATACCTTCAGTCGGTTTAGGGTCAGTCTAAACAAACTGTTCTCACAATGTTTCTGTTGTCAACTACTGTTTTACTTGAACAACCCGTTTGACATCTGTTACTTAGTACACCAGGTTTCTTTCTTCTTATATGCAAATGGTTGTACTGGCTACAATGATTGTGTTCATCTTTTCCCAGTTTCATGGCCCTGATTTCATATTGGTTACATCTCTGAATTATGCACTCTGAACAGACAAAACCCAAATCTGAAACTGAGCATAGATTTTCAGTGTTCCTTGTTTGAATAGTCTGTGTAATGTGATAATATTAAGTTATAATATATATATTAAGTAATAAAGTAATAAATTAAAGTAATAAATTAAGTACAGAGTTTTGAACTCAGTGTTGAAGGTAATAATGAGTTAATTAAATACCTCATTGCTCAAACTTTAATGGAGTAAGTTCACAATACTCGTATAGATTAGTTTTTTTTTAACTCGAATGATTTGTTTCAGTTGGTTTCCTCAAAGGGTTTGAGTTGCCTTAACTTATTAGGTTTTACAGTACCCAGTTGGTATCTTCATTTTTTGGGGTATTACTGTGCTCAAATTGCTTCGTTAACTAAAATGGATTAAGTTCACAGTACTCATAAGGATTAGTTTTTCAACTTAAATGTATTGTTGAAATCGGTTTCCTCAAACGGTTTGAGTTACCTTCACTTTGTGGGTTTTACAGTGTAGGTATTTAGTCAGATGAAGGCCAAAGATACGTGTAAACTGATTAAACAATGGGTGCTATGAGGCATTATTAGAACCACACGGAATCTGCGCGCGCAGAATTCCGCAGATTTTTAGCCCTTCATTGGTTCTGTTTATTTACTGGTGTAAATGTGTGTAAATGTATATTTATCATTCATTCATTCATTTTCTTTTCGGCTTAGTCCCTTTATTAATCCGGGGTCGCCACAGCGGAATGAACCGCCAACTTATCCGGCATTTGTTTTACGCAGCGGATGCCCTTCCAGCCACAACCCATCTCTGGGAAACACATCCATACATTCACACACATACACTATGGACAATTTAGCTTACCCAATTCACCTGTACCGCATGTCTTTGGACTGTGGGGGAAACCGGAGCACCCGGAGGAAACCCACGCAACCACGGGGAGAACATGCAAACTCCACACAGAAATGCCAACTGGCCCAACCGGGACCTGCCCCAACCGGGGATTGAACCAGCAACCTTCTTGCTGTGAGGCGAACGTGCTACTCACGTGCCACCGTGGCGCCCGTAAATGTATATTTATTTAGTTTTCAAATAATTTTCAGTAATATTATTGACTAATATGAAAATATTCATCTGATTTATTTACAATACAGTTTGTAAAGTAATATTTTCTGTCTTTTAGTATATATTTTATACGAGAGACTTGCTTTGTTTACCAAATAAAGTAGGTCTCATTGGATTTGCATTGTAAACATTAAATGAGAGTTAAAAAGGTATTACTTTTATTTCATATATTAATGTTTTAGTTATCATACTCCCAAAATCATTCCGCATAAATCCACAGATTTTTAACAAAATACTCCGCAGAAATAGCAAAAAATGTCCGCAGATTCCGTCTGGCCCTAGGCATTATGCAATTTCACACCACAGTTACCTTAGTGACTTATCTCAAAGTGATAGTTTACCCTCCTCCAAAAAATAAAAATAAAATAAAATCAATCTGTCATCATTTACTCTTCCTTGACTTGTTCCAAAGCTGTTTGAGTTTCTTTCTTTCGTTAAACACAAAAGGTGTTTTTTAAATGTTGCAAACAGCATTGACTTATGCAGCCTGTTTCATAATATGGATTTAAAAAATTAAGAATCTTTTTTTGTGTGTGTGTTGAACAGACGAAAGAAACTCATAAAGGTTTGGAACCACTTGAGGGTGAGTAAATGGTGAGTACATATTTTTTTATTTTTGGGGTGAACTGTCCCTTTAAGCCCAACCGGTGCGTACAGACGAAATGTCGCCATCTTATGGTCATTTATATAATTAATTACAGGCGACGGGTATTGGTATCCGTCAGACAGACAGACAGACAGACATCTGCTGACCATCTATTTAAAATCAACACACACTGACTATAGAGAAGTGACTGTCTTTTCTCTTTAAGTGAAGTGTTTCTGATGTATATTAAACTGAGATTTTCAATAACTTCATCAGTGTATTTAATCAAGAGCAATCCTGCAGTCTCCTGCTCCTCGTGTCAGGTCAGTGAGGGACCATAAAATGAACACCTGTCCGCCTTCCTCTTTCAAGGAAAGACCTTCGGGGCAGGTATACACAGCACTGATCATACTTGACCACAAACACTCACAGGAACAGTTGCAGGGCTCGGAGGGTCGTTTGGTAAACGTCATAAGCCTGTGGCAGCGCTGGAGCTGAGCGGAAACCCCTCCCGAATCCCAACTCAACTCCTCCAACCCCAGTCAAAGAAAAGAGGAATACCGAGGAATCAGGAAACACGGACAAATACCACAGTACACCATTACAGTAAGCCGACGAGCTATTCTATCACATACGCTATTTTGTTCGCATGCTAATGGTGTTTAGTGCGCCGCAGGTCTCGGGAATGCGCGCTTGTGTTCAATTGTTTTGCTGTTTTTCCAAAGGAAAAGGCCAGGCAGCATTAGCAGGGCAGCGCTAGCAGCGGCTAACGTCCCACCAGCACAGGAAAGCCAAAGAACATGTTCAGTAAGCGTATAAAATATGTTCTGCAGTTTGTCAACTGTCCGTCATTGTTGTTATATGCAGTCGTTATGGACGTGTGAGTGTGTGTTAAATCTAAACGCAGAGAAAGAGTCGCCCGTCACTCTTATTAAACTTTTGACAACAGCGGTATGAACACATAACCAGCTAAACTGCGGTTTAATTACCCTGACCGACCTAACCTATTGCAAATTAAGTATGTAACATTATTCTGTCACTGTGATGTTGAGGAAGATTGAGAAGGGGTTTCGGTTTTATAACGACATTGTTAAGGTAACTTAACTTTGAAAGAGTAGAATATAACCCGTTTCCTTCCTACTGCCTTTATGTGGTGGTCATAACATATTTTAGGTTTAACCTACTTTACACATCCTTACAATGTCTTTTATTGCAAAACGAGGGGACGTTTGACAGGCAGATTAAATTGAGGATTTTATACACACACACACACACACACACACAGATATGGAAGAAATTGAGAGACGATTTGGAAATACCGATTTATGGGTTTACTGGACTGTTTGACTGAAATGTTAATATTTGTTTTGCTTTATAAAAGCCTAATAACATTTTCAAATTACAACAATATTGTCATTCAAGAGTTGTAATTAAGTACAGTATTCTACCAAATACTAGTTTCTTAACTTTCTCTCAGTACACACACTCATTGGCCACTTTATTAGGTACACCTAACTGCCAATCACGTCACCAACTCAAATCGTCAAATCTGCTGCAGTTCAGACCAAGCCTCAGAATGGGGAAGAAAGGTGATTTAAGAGACTTTGAATGCGGCATGGTGCCAGACGAGCTGGTCTGAGTATTTCAGACACTGCTGATCTACTGGGATCTTCCAACCATCACTAGGGTTTACAGAGAATGCTCATAAAAAGAAAAAATATCCAGTGAGGGGTCAGAGGAGAATGGCTCGACTGGAATAGAAGTTTGAAAAGCGTTGTCTGGTCTGATGAGTCTCGATTTCTGCTGCAACATTTGGATGGTAGAGTTAGAATTTGGCATCAACAACATGAAAGCATAGATCCATCCTGCCTTGTATTAATGGTTCAGGTTGCTGGTGGTGGTGTAATTGTGTGGGGCATATTTTCTTGGCACACTTTTTGGGCCCATTAGTACCAACTGAGCATCGTGTCAACGCCAGTTGTAGCTGAGTATTGTTGCTGACCATGTCCATCCCTTTATGACCACAGTGTACCCATCTTCTGATGGTTATTTCCAGCAGGATAACGTGCCTTCTCAGACTGGTTTCTTTAACATGACAATGAGTTTACTATACTCAAATGGCCTCCACAGTTACCAGATCTCAATCCCATAGAGCTCCTGTGGGATGTGGTGGAACTGGAAATTCACATCATGGATGTGTAGCCAACAAATCTGCAACAACTGCGTGATGCTATCATGTCATTATGGACCAAAATATTTGAGGAATGTTTCAAGTACCTTGTTGAATCTATGCCACGAAGGATTAAGGCAGTTCTGAAGGCAAAAGGAGGTCAAACCCAATACTAGTAGGTGTACCTAATAAAGTGGCTGGTGAGGGTATTTAAGTAGGCTGTACTGTATGTAGCAAAAATGTTGTATCCACTACGTGTCTCGCATGAATATGAACGTGGATTAAATCACAATCGTCATGTACTTTTGCTTCATTTGTACCACTGACACCTGTGAGTCTGTTGCTCATATTTGAACATTGTTTGGATTTTGCTATTCATTTCCTGTGGGAAATTATCACAACCACTGGGCTGTGAAGAAAGCAAACATTTTGTATCTCGGAACAGGTGATGAGAAACGTCCTGATTGCAGTTTACCTGGATTACAGGGGAAGAGCACACACTGTATGACTTTGATCACCAATACATGTTAACACTCACAAGCAGCTGACTTTGTTTACATGTTGTATTTGGTGTCTCATTCCTCAGACGCTCATTTAGAGGGCACACATTCCTCTGCTAGTGTGCTCAGAAGTGCTATTCAAGCAGCTGTGCCCCCACAGAGCTCACACAGCAAATCCTTGTTGAGCTAAACTCCCACTGATGTGCATTAACCAGCCTAATTGTGTTATGGGTGAGAGAGGATTATACAGCAGCGTTTGGCCACAGTGCATATTTAGTTTACAGCTCTATGATGTGTTTTCACTGACGGGTCGGGCTTTTTGCTTTTGAGCTGTCATTGAAGGTATTGATTTTGTTACATGAAGCTGTTTCAATTGCACATTACATATATATATTTTTTTCATTTCACATAGCTAAACATTTCAAATTTTACTACAGGACTTTGCGATATTGAAGAAAAATGCAATAGCACAGCCTTTGTAGTAAATCACTTCATTGCACCATTGTGATTTGTACATTTGCGATTATTTAGGTTATTTTGAAATATTACGCAGCCCTGTATTAGGAGCTTATAAGATGTTAATTTTATTAATTTGTTTTATTGACTGATAAGGATTTTTGATGGACCGTTAAGACAAAGTAAATCATAGTAATAGTATTATTGTTATTATGTTATAGTAGTATATTATTAGCATATATAATATAATATAATATTAAATGATATTAAGTAGCACATGGTGTGATAATTGAAGTTATATATTTAAGTTATATAAAATTGGATATATTTACTACAAAAATTTAAAACCAGTCCATTCAAAAAGACATTCAAATACAATTTTTCAAATACAGACTTGCATTTCAGGATTTTTTTAAATTGTACTGTACATATTTTTACTAGATTCACTTTAAAATCGTTTATTTTTAATTTTGTGACACGTTTCAAATTTTATTTATATAACTCTAAATGTATTACACAATATGTTACTTAATTCCTTTGAATATTAACAATGTACTAATAATATACTACAACAGAATAATAATAATATAATAATATACTACTAAGAATAGTAATATACTACTGTTTTATATCGTCTAAACTGGCCATCAAAAAATCCATAAATCCATTGACTTTCATAGAAAAAAATCAATAGTTACAGGTTTTTAACATATTTCAAAATACCTTCTTTTGTAGTTAACAGATGAAAGAAACTCAAAGGTGTTGACAGAATGACAGAGTAGTCAGAATTCAATTTTTTGGATGGACTCTCTCTTTAAGTGGTGTTGTTAGTGACATCATATGTAGAGTGATAACCTCTGCTGATTTTAAAAGTTCAAAATGAAACCAATGTCAGATTATTGCTGTAAATAGCAGACATGGCATTTAAGAGCTGGTTAGCTGTCTTTGTTATTTAGCTATATTATACGGGCTCCCTTACCTCATTTAGAGGTTACATTCTGGTAATATAGCACTTACTCACTGTTCAGATATTGCGATTTAATACTCATAGCAAACAAATTAAAATGAAATATATGTAGTAATGCATGATAGCTTTTAGTTTGATGGCATGCATGATATAATTAATTCCATATTTTTCATATTAGAAATACTTCTAATCACAGGTCAACAGCTGTAGTTCCAACCATACAAATTTGCAATCCTGTTTGCAAATGTTCACTAATGACAGAACTGGTTGCTACCTTAGTTGGCTAGCTGTGCTTTTGAAAATCTACCCCAGCTTGAATGTAATGCAAATTTTACACACTGTACAGCACGCCCAAAGCACAAAACATAGTTGCTAACTGGATATAGTTTTAAATGGAAGACAATAAGTATGCTGGCCATGTCCTTTGACAGCAGAACTCTACTCTTCTGGGCAGTTTCCACCAATGAGTTATGCATACATTTTAAAAAACACAACCATTTCATAACCTTCACAACAAATTTTTAAAAATCAACACAGTATGTTCATTCATGAATTTAATCTTAGTCTATAATGATTAGGCTACACCTAATCACATTTAAAAACCGTGAACATGAAATACAAAATAAATTGGACAATACATTAAAAAAATTATTACAGTACAGTATGGTTTGATACGGGTCCCCCTAGGTGTTGTGTAGACAAGAAAACTTTGACCGACAGCATTCGTGCTCCAAGTATAAAGTCCTTCACGTATTGCGATTTATTTCAAATATAGACGAGCAACAAGTGCACATCAATAGGGATAGAAAGTGAGACCACCCATGTTTTCACATCTTAATAGACGCCTTTGTAAACAAGAGGACATGTAGCAGATTCTGTTCTTGTTTTATGACGTGGCAGTTTGTCATAAGAAGACGACAAGGTTTGATTGAGCTCAGGTCAACCGTGGCTCATTGTTGCGTGCAGTCACTCTGTTATTATGGTGTCATGTCTTGGCTGTGTATTTAAAATTGGGGCTTCCTGTGTTCCATTCTCATGGCGTGTGTAGCATTCGCTGTTGACGAGACTGTAAACCAGTAGCTTTCATTTGTCAGTCTAGCTTTAATCTTTTGATGCCATTATGTTGTGGTATGGGTACCCTTTGGAAAAGGTTCCAAAAAATGGTGTGGTACGATTACTTTTTTTTTTTGGTACCTTTTGACAGTGGAAACGGAAATAAATGCATACCACACTATACCGGACTCTACTGAACCATTCCTTACCACTTTTAATTTAACAGACATAAGTTCTATACCATGCTCATTCAGTGTACCCTGTAAAAAATGTTCCACACAATTCCTTCATGTTACCCGTCTCCCAACAGTTAAGTTAAATTAAGTTAACTTAATTTTTTACAAATTTAAGTTGATTGAGCATTAAGAATCGTGTTGTTTCAGCTTTCAAAGTAGTTTGTTCAAGCAAAAAAAAAGAATAATAATAATGATTTGAGTGTTCTCATCTATTGTGCTAGTCATAAGACTAGTCATAAGAGATTCATTTGAATTTATGTTAATAGCAGGTGAAAACAGTGCCTTACAGTGCAGCGGCTACATTACAAAATACAGTCAATAATTGATAAATGAAACCAAGTCTGCTCTAGTGTTGTCATGATACTAAATTCCGGTACCAATTGGGACTGTGCTAACGTTTAAGTGCTGATAAGCGCATTTTTAAACACTGCTGATTTGCCATTGTGTTCACGTGCTCAACAGAAATAACTGATGTGGCCGAGAAGCTCATCAGTTTACCTCTGTAACACAGATACAGGGACACTGGAGCAGTTTAAAGTTGCAAAGATCAGTTAATTCATCTGTGAATCGCTCGAATGTCAGCTCATAAACAGACCATCTGGTCTTTGCTGCTTTAAACTGCTCCACTGTGTGTATGTTTGCACTTGGTAAACTGTGAAGAGCGGTGAACTGATGACCTTCACAGCCAATCACAGTCATTTCTGTTGAGCACGTGAACACAATGACAAATCATCAGTGTTTAAGAACATGCTCAACAGCGCTTGAATGTTAGCTGGAAATGGACGCTTTTAAAATTTCAGTACCGATTGGTACTGAAATGAAGTATTGTGACAACACTTGATTGCCAACATTTTTTTTTCTCTTTTTAAAATTTTTTTTATTTCACAATGCAAAAGAAAATATCTGTTACTATTTCTATTGCAACTTGGAGTTATACAAAAGTTGATTTTAATATTGGACCTATGTTCTTTCTGAAGAGATGTTTCTGGTCTGATCATCCAGTTGTTTCTTTTTGTAACGTTTCATCATTTTTGCTCTGCCTCTTTTCATGCTGATGTCCCCTATGTGTATTGGTTATTTTGAACTAACTGTCAAATAGCCTGATTTATTTTATTTTTTATTATTGTTTTGAATAAAATTGTGTGATTTAAAAGCACTGGTAAAATCATCATAAAAATAAGTTAATTTATGGCCTAAATTCTTCAAGTCTTGCACACCTGTTGTCAGCAATTACAAATTTTTAAATAATCATATCTGTTAGACCAACTTTTGATCCTAACTGCCTAATTCCTCCTAATCACTTTTTTTTCAATAACAAGTCATCAGATATCCTCTCAATATTTCTTCATTGACATCCATAAGATATGAATGAATAAAAGATGATTCTGCGTCAACATTTTTGTATATTTATATTTGAACGTCTGACATATGTCACGAGTTGTCATTTTATCACTGTTTGTAATTTCACAGGAAACCACATGGCTGTTACTCTCAAATTAACAACCGCTTGTTCAGTAACATGTATTTGTCTGGCCGCTTGGGTCTCTTCTTGTGGCTCGCTGAATTACCCAGCTTTCATAGTTGGCTATTTGAACAAACCAGATAACTGCTGTCAGGCAATTGCTGCCAGGTATAATACATGTCACACTTGACTTTGATGTGAATCAATTTTTTTTTTTAACACTGTCTTTATTGATTAGCTTTTAGCATGTACAACAGAAATCAAAATCAAACATACAAAATAATAGTAATTAATGAAAAAAATACAAATAAAAAATAAAATAAAATAATAATATTAACTATAATAAATAAATAAACAAAAAATTATATATATATATATATATATATATATATATATATATATATATATATAAAACAATTATACAAACATGTAAGTAAATGCATGTACTCACACATACAATATAAAGTTATCATATAACAACAACAGTGTATCAATAACAGGTAATAAAAGTTATACAGAGAAAAAAATTGTATCAGCTTCCTTTAGGAAACGTAAAAAAAGGATTTTCAAGTTTTTCTCTTGATTACATAAGTAAATTTTTCTAAAAACAAACAATAACAATTCACAATTCCCGCAACCATTGTCCAAAATGTGGACTTTCTGTATTTTTCCAAAAACGAGCTATTATAAGTTTTGCATGTAATAAACAAAGTTAACAGTTTCTCATCTGAGCTAGTAAGAGTGCTTGTGATAGGAAAAATATTAAAAATACACAGTTTTGGACATTTGGATATATACTGTTTTAATGCTATAGATAAAAAGTTTTTAATTTTTTCCCAAAAAGGTTTAACCTAAAGGACACTTCCATAGACAATGATATAATGTTCCTATCTCTTTATTGCATTTTAGGCAATGATCAGGAATATTGGGATTAAATTTGTGGAGTTATGTACAGTCTCATATTACATTCATATTGCAGAAGTTTGAATCGTGTATTAGTTGTTTGGGTTTGTGCCTTCAGACAGATACTCTGCCATTCATCTTCTGAAATACTCTCTCCCATATTTTGACACCATGCCAAATGTTAATTTTTTTGTACTTTCTTTGCTGTTTGTGGAAATTAATCTGTAAAATAAAGGAATTTGCCCACTTTCATCAAAATGGTTTAAAGTAATATATTCTAAAGATGATACATCTGGCAAAACAGGAGAACGATGCTGTGTTTTATTAGATGCGAATCAAATTTTACATGTGCATTGCCAGAAAAATACCTTTAATCTTCATAAACAAAGAGGAAAAGGAAAAAATCATTTTTTTTAAAAGATAGCACAGTCGTCTTCATCACTTTTAGTGGCAAACATCCACAATAAAGCTGCTTTCTTGTAATCTTCTTAATGATTCTGTGGTCTATAAGCTAAAAGTGGTCTTCTCGTGTTATTATTTGGTGGAAGAAGGAGAGCAGAAGGCTTGTACTCTCAGATAAGGAGGTTATTAAGGGCTTTGTGAAGTATTAAACGACATTACTAATCTTTGTAATTAAACAGACTTCTGCTTTAATCCAGACTAGAGCTGCACAATTCTGGATCTATTGAAAATCACTGACACGGTCTCAACTTCTGAGATTAAAAGCGTTTTGACTTAATAGTAGCTGTTATATGTCATTGTCTGTGACATGTTTTTATATATGAGCCTCAAGGCACAAATACCTGAAGTTGTTCTTCTCCTCCTCCTTCTTCTTCTTCTTTTTTTTTGCTAAGAAAGGAACCGGAGGGTGTGCAAATGAGTTGTTGTGTTACTGTTCATACTTTCAGTTCACCAGTGATTTGACTGTTTGGTAAAGCTGGCCGTTTCTTGACAGGCTTGAGTTTATTGCTCGTGGGGGTTTTAGATGGTCGTAATACAGGAAGTCTGTTTTCGCTTGATTTGCACTTGATAAACTGTATTCTCTTTAGATTAACCTGTTTCACGAAGCCCGGCATGACTGTTTGTCAGCATATTTCTCAGTTTCTGTTGCACGCACTGGTTGGGTGAGGTTATTTGGTGGAATTTAGATGTGCTGATAATAAGGTAAGAATGATCTGTGGTGTTTTTGCTACATGGTTATTTAAAACTGGTCAGGACTTTGAAGTGTACAACACAGATCAGGGTTTTGGTGGGACGCTCAGATGGGCGCTTATGTTAGAGTCTTATACAAATATGTTTAGGCATTGGATAGTTGGGTATAATATGTTGCTTATGGTTTTCTGCTGGAAGGGATTGCGGTATCTAAGAACTCGTGTTTATAACATACAATACTGTGCAAAAGTTTTAATCCCCCCCGGTTCCATTTGTTGATTGGGTAAGCACTTTTAGAAAGCACCTAATTTGTAATAGTTTTATTTTTGAGTATGATTATGATCCCAAACACACTGCTAATCTAATAAAATCCTTCTTGGAGAAGTCATGAAATGGCCTCCACAGAGTCTAGACCAGAATATTATATAAAGTATGTATAAGGAATATTCTAGGCTGTATGTGATTTACTTGCAGAGAAAAAGAAAGATAGAACACAGTGCTCGAAATCAACCATTTTGTTTGGTAGCACTGGTGCTCCTAACTTTTAAAAATTGGAGCACCAGCCAAAATTTTGTCGCATCCACCAGTTTCGCGTTTTAAGTGCAAAGATTCATTCTGAGAGAATGCCTCCTAAATCCATGCATGAATTTCAGACATGTGGATTTAGGCCTTCAAATACTTAAAAACAAACATAGGTCCTTAAAGGGTTTGAATTAAATTTTAAATGAAATTTGTTTATGCTTTTTTCAACAATTGTACTCGGTTGTCAAAAACAGAGTGAAAAAACAGAGAAATTATTAAATAAAAAATCTAACATTCAAACTTTTTTCAACATTTTAGAAACCGTATTTAAATATTACCAACATTAAATACAGCAAATGTTATTACAGCTTTTTAAACATTACTTTTTAAAATGGTCAAACTTTTTGAAAATTTCTCTGATATAGTTAATATATATATATATATATATATACATATATATATATATATATATATATATAGTGTAAGTGAAATGTTACTTTTTACTACTTTTATGACACTTCGTATCCTGGGGTGTGAATTATAAAGGTGCTTGTTTTAAAATTGATGATGCTTTAAAAAGTCACTGAACGTCCTTGATTCTGGCGTTCATGAACAAGACAATGTTCGTGGGAGACAATCGTGGGAGACAATCGTGGCTGGGCACAGTTCAAGACAACCATGCCTAGTATGAGTACACTCTTAGCCTTCCAAAGCTGGCAAAGGCCTAACCTTTGAACAGTACTGTACATCCTGTGGTTATTTAGTTGATAGGCCTGTCACGATATCTATTATTTCTTGTACGATATATCGCACCAAAATATATCGAGATAAACGATATTGTCATTTTAAGACCACTTTATGCCACCCATTATATAATGCCAGAATGACAATATTATAGCATCATACTGCAAGTACACTCCTCCAAAGAACACAGTATTTTATTCTTAAGCATATTTCATTTAACTATAGTCATTTTAACAATTTTAATAATTTGGCACTGGAATCAGAACGAGAAAACGCGTATCCTAAATAAATAAATAATAATAAATGTTAACAAAAAGGTAAGGTGGGCGCCACGGTGGCGTAGTGAGTAGCACGTTTGCCTCACAGCAAGAAGGTCGCTGGTTCGATCCCCGGTTGGGTCAGTTGGCATTTCTCTGTGGAATTTGCATGTTCTCCCCGTGGTTGCGTGGGTTTCCTCCGGGTGCTCCGGTTTCCCCCACAGTCCAAAGACATGCGGTACAGGTGAATTGGGTAAGCTAAATTGTCCATAGTGTATGTGTGTGAATGAGAATGTATGGATGTGTTTCCCAGAGATGGGTTGTGGCTGGAAGGGCATCCGCTGCGTAAAACAAATGCTGGATAAGTTGGTGGTTCATTCCGCTGTGGCGACCCCGGATTAATAAAGGGACTAAGCCGAAAAGAAAATGAATGAATGAATGAAAAAGGTAAGGTAAGGTGCAAGGCAAAAGGTAACATAGGCTACAATATCTGCTACCAGATCTATTTTCAGATGTCAGACACCCACATTAAAATATATTCAAGTAATTTTGTAGTAAATACTACAGATTTTTCTTTTGCCATACTGACACTGACACCTCCAATAGAAATAGATATGTTGTACAATTAGCTAAAATGTTGGTAGAATTGGTTTTTATGTATGAACGATATATATTGCACTACTAAAAAGTGATTGAGGTCATGTCCATGTGTCGTGCAATAAGTCGATATATTGATTATTGTGACAGGCCTATTAGTTGCTTTAATAAAGATTAATGTGCATGTGTCAACAAAGTGAAACTAACTGTATTTATTGCTTTTTTTCATTCACAAAAGCATCAAAATAGTATTTATCAAGTTTCTTAAAAAAAAAATCTTCTTAAAATGTTTTGCAGTGTCATTTTATTCATTTTTGATTTAATAAACACTTTAACTGATAGATTTTTTCAATGTAATAATCAAATAACTACAATATCAATAAAAACAGGAAATTGCATAATAGACAGGACCCCTACAAAAGGTTTGTAAGATTAGTTTCTTAAATAAACTCATTTCTGACCAAAAATGATGAAAATGCCAAATGAAATGTTAGTCATTCCCTTTCAACTTGTTGACAGTTGTACAAAAGTTATTTGCAACCACATGAAACCAGCATAAAAATGGATAGTATAGCAGATAGTTCGTGATAGCTTACTTTCATTCACTTCATCTAACCCGCCGTTATTTTTACTCATATCCGCTTTCAGCACTGTAACAATGCAGACCTGATCACCACAGCCTACTGAGCGAGCGAAAGAGAGAGAGTGAGACTGCGTGCCTTGCGTGCAAGATGGGGTTCGGCCGGGACCTGAGGAACTCCCACGAGGGTCTGATGAAGTTGCAGGACTGGGAGCTGAAGCTGCTGGAGACGGTGAAGCGCTTCATGACTCTGCGGGTGAAGAGCGACAAGGAATACGCATCGCTCCTGCTCAACATCAGCCAGCAGGTTGACAAGCACGACAACTCCTCTCAGATCCACTATGTCAGCAATGTCTCCAAGGTAACCGCGGCGTTATGGGTAGACAGGTGGAGCTGATGCTTATCATCTGTTAAATGCACACTACCAGTTATTCACGCATTGTCTGTTTCTCTCATCATATCTGTCTGTTTTGATCTCTGTTTGTTTGTTTCTCAGTCTCTCGCCCACATGTGTTTTTCTTATTTCTATCTCTTTGTATCTTCATATGTGGGGTTTTTGTGTTATCAGTCATGGACTCACATGGTGCAGCAGACAGAGCAGTTGAGTAAGATCATGAAGTGCCATGCTGAGGAGCTCAACTCAGGGCCTCTTCACCGCCTCACAATGATGATAAAAGACAAGCAGCAGGTCAAGAAGAGTTACCAAAGCCTCCACCAGCAGATCGAGTCCGAGATGAACAAGGTAAGCGTTTAGAAAGATCAGGGTCGTAAAAGTCTATTAGTCATATTTAGGCCCACATGGAATCTGCACATGCAGAAATCTACAGATTTCCTCAGATTTTTTGCCCTTCATTGAGTCTATGTATTTACTTAATGTGTGTGAATTTATATTTGTTCAGTTTTTAAATTCATTTCACTAATATAATTATGATATAATAATACAAATATTAAAAAGTTGATATGATTTATTTACAATACAGTTTGTAAGGTAATATTTTCTGTCTTTTTAGTAAATATTATGAGAGACTTGCTTTGTTTAGCAAAAAAAGTTGATCTGCAGTTGGATTTGCATTGTAAACATTATATAAAAGTAACAAAGTGTTTTTAGCTATGATACTCCTAAAATCATTCCGAATAAATCCACAGATTATTTTTTTTTTTGCAACAAAATTGTTAATTCAGCTTATTTAAAAATAAGTAGTTTTAAAAAAGCAGCAAAATTTGTTAAAAGTCTATAAGGATGGTCTGTAACAGGACTATTCAATTAGTTTGTCATGGGGGCCAGTTCATAAAAAGCATCCCAAACGAAGGGCCGGAGAGGTATGACTTGCAATATGAGTGGGGACACAACTGCATATGTTGCATTTTTGCTCCTTAAGACACCCACGTTGGCTTTTTCTACATAAAAATGTTAATATGTTGTATTTTAAAACTGCATAACATCACTACATTGTAGTGTGGCTTTTTTTTTAACAAACATTCAAATGTATTTCAAAGCACAACAAAAGCAGTGCATTGTTTAAGCAGGCATCTTCTACATTCAAACACGTTCATATGCTTTGAACTGCATAATAATTATGGATGCAACAGTTATAGATTTTTGGTTGGCTTGATTATAGTCTGAGGAATAATCATGGTTTGACGGTTATCACGTCTAATGTAAATTTAAGCTTTATATTAGGAAGGCCTATTTAGATTAACTGTTATCATCTGTGTTCATACAAACATAATTATTTTAATAATAATTTGTCTTACATATATTTTGTTTACATTGCACTGAAAGCCACGCTCAACTCTCGTGGTGTGAGATGTTCTACAATAACAAACTTGCACGCGGGAAAGGACGTGACATTGCAATTAGCTATAGTTTATCCAGTGTGCATGCGTATTGGCCTTAGCGTACAAGTTCGGAACTTTAAACTAGCGTACAGGTGGCATAACTTTGTTTAATTGCAGCAGTTTCGTTCCGTGCAACAGAAACGCGGCATTGAGAAGCCTTTACGATTAATTAACCATGATGAATTAAAGCGCAGTGAAATCGTTGCTGCACTTGTTTATTGTCAGGTGACTCACTCTCTGCGCAGCCTTCAACTGATGTATTGAACAGACGCACGTCACTTCATAACTATTGCGACCGTTTTTTGACTGAACTAAATTTATTTCTGATGTCTTGGTCACACTAATTGGAGGACCAGTACAAATTGCCTCGGGGGCCCGGTTCGGCCTGCAGGCTTCCAATTGAATAGCCCTGGCCTATAACGATGAATCTGTCGAAGTGTAACAGTACATTCAAGTCATTACATTCATGATTTAATTTGGAGTGTTTCCTCTAGGTTTACACCTAAAGAGGAGTGCATACAGATAATTGTATGGCATCTTTCAGAAACTGTAGCAATATTTGTCTCTTAAGACAGATTATTGTGGTATTTAGAGATAAATTATATGCTGTGTAGTGTTATGGACTATTATGGAAATATAATTTCTTTGCATTTGTTCACCAAATTTCTATAAAAGTACAACAGAGCTGCTTTTTGTTCTGGATTCTCACTAGAAATAATGTGGGCCATTGTCTCAAGCAGTGTTGGGTGTAATCAGTTACAAAGTAACTAGTTACTGTAATTAAATTACTTTTTGGCAGTAAAAGTTAAGAGATTACTTTTTATTTTCAGGTAATTTAATTACGGTTACTTTTTAAAATACTGTACATAAACTCAACAGGATCAATTAATTAAGAGAAGCAGAGTAATTAATTTATCAAGTTGATTGAACATGCTTGAAATCATTGAAGTCAGAAATGTATGTCAATATGGTATGTAAAATTATGTTAATGTTTTAAAATGTTTTGATAAAAGGATGTTAATGTTTTGAAATATTTTGATACTTAAATAGGTTAAATTTTTTTATGAATCTAAAATGTCCTCTTTGGCTCCGATTTAAGTTGTCATTGAGTGTAATACTCTTGTCTACGAGATTTATATGTAGTGCATTTATGCCTAGTGATGAGTCGAGTAATTAAATATTGAGTAACTGAGTAACTTTTCAAACATAGTTCAACCACCATGTAATTTAAATACAAATGTAATTTAAATACTATTTTAATGGTGTAATTAGTAAATAATTACTGTTTTGAAGTAACTTTTACTCAACACTGCTCTGGTTGACACAACTTGCTTTATGATATGCACTCTCTCCGATAATGGGAGTGTGCTTGCTTGTGTGAGTGTATGTATTGGAAAGAAATTCCACTGGACGCCATATATGGAGTGTAGACAGAAATAACATGAGGCTATTTTGTTTGTTTAGTAAAACCTTAAGTGAATTCTGTTGTGATCTGGTGCTGTAAAAATAAAATAAATTACAAATTTAATTTCTTTTTAAGGGTGTAGCGTGGCATTGGGGAAAGCGAGGCACCCCCTAATGCAATGGTAGAGAAAACACTGATATCTCTATCAATGTTTGTTCAATATTAGTATTATTGTCATTGTTATTTCAATTATATTGAAATTGAATTGAAATATAATTGGTGGGTGCGACTACATTTTTAAAAAAAGTTAGGAGCACCAGTGCTACCAAGCAAAAAGGTTAATTTTGAGCCCTGATAAATACATACTGTACAGTGGAAGTCAGATTTATTAGCCCTGTTGAATTGTTAGCCCCCCTGTTTATTTATTTCCCCAATTTTTGTTTAACGGAAGAAAATTGTTTCAACACATTTCTAAATGTAAATTGTTGTATAACAAATTTCTATATGTGGGACCTTGCAATTAGCTGGTGTTTTCACATTTGGCTTGACTTCCTGGTTTGATTGACAACCCCCTTCCCTCCCCCCAACCCAACTTGCTAACTCAAGTTTTACCTTTGGACAGTAAAAATGTAGTTTCGTTTTCAGTGTGCTGACACCAATCGGCATTTATTCGTCTATATTTATCATGAATGTATTGTAAAAGTTCAAATGTAACAGAAGAGTCGTTTCCTGCTGAGGTTGAGAATGAATTTGACAAACCTTCTGGCCTTCTGTATGTGCACGCATGCACACATATAGACACACTGCACACGTTCCATTCTCCACAGTGGTGCTGATAATGGAACTCTTTGGAATGCAATACAAATGCGTCAATTGTCGTGTAATGTGGTGTAATGTAAACAGCTACTGTATATGAACGATGTTGATATTTCTATTACATGAAACGCAGGATATAACGCATTTTACATGCTTCATGAACTTGAAAAATCTACTTTTCCATGATATTTTGACATATTAGAGTTTTTTATTGTAAAACATCTAGTAAATTTAAGTACTCAAGTCTAAAACCAGCTTATATTGAAGCCAATTTGCCGTAATAACAGGTTGTGTGAGCTAGTTTATTATTTAATAAAATATCTAAACAAATGTCTTTTGAAAGAAGCAAAAATGTAGTATGCAACTGTTAACCAATCATTGCTTCTGAATCAACATATTAGTTGATAATGTTGTAAGTAGACCTCAAAACTAAATAAATAAATAAAATTCATGAGCACTTAAATTCCAGCTTCAAATTAGGTTTTTAGTTTTTGTCATTACTTAAATTTGACAAATAAATTTAAATCTACTTTGTATTGTTACAGTGTCAGTAGTACAGTATATGTAATATGGAAATTAATATGTAGTATGTAAATTAAAAATGTTTGGGCTTGATTTCTAATATTTAGATATTAATTTCCATTTGTCAGCAAAGATCAGCCAAGTATTGTAAAAATGAAGAGTTGACAGCTCCTAGGCTTTTGTAAAACTATGTTCTGGAGTAGACATGGGCCGGTATAAAATTCTGACGATATGACAACCTTGGATAAAAATATCACGGTTTCACCGTAATGTGATGTACTGCACTAAAATATATTCTTTTTAAATGTCTGGTAAAAAAAAACACAATTTTGAACACAATATTTTATTTTAAGAAACATTTATAATATTTTGGAGCAGTAAATACATCAGGATAAATAATTCATTGAATCATTGACTTCTGCTCTCTTTGATAGTTTCAAAAAAACAGATTTCTTTACATTTAAAACTGTATCTTTGGATAATTTTTTCTGCAGGAGATACTGTTGTCCTTAAAAAAATGTAAATAAAAAATCTTACACATACCTTAGGAACGGTATAGCATAAAATTTTGACGGTTTTAAAACCTTAACTTTTCCAAAATGTGGTATACCTTAAAAAATGGTTATCATCCCATGCCTATTCTGGAGGTAATTTCTTTCGTTTATTTTGATGCCCGTATACCCTTATTCATTTTCGGCACTGGTATAGATCGTACCATTTCAGGGAACATCAGTGTAATGGATCAGTTTTTCTTGCCTTCTCTTTTTCTCAGGTAACCAAAAGCGATCTCGAGAGATTGAAATGCACCTACAGGCAGTTAACCAAGGACGCTGTTTTAGCAAGAGATAAATACAAGGATGCCGTTCTGAAAGGTGAGGTGTTTTTTTTTTTTTCTTCTTTATCTGTCAACTTATAAATAGCTGATTATGTATATAATGAGTTCACAAATGTTGACTTACTGAGATGGGATGGATTTATTTGATTTGTGTAGTTCAGAATGAGAGTCATTACTGTGATGTGCAGCATAGGTTTGGCATTTTATTTTAAAATTTTTGTTTTTGGTCTAAAACAGTAATACTTTATCATTTAGAGCACAAAAAGATCATATATCAAAGGTCTCAATGATGTATTTTGAAATGAAAGTCAAGTGTTGCGGTCCCCATTAACCTTTATTGTTTGTATAACAGCATTGGAACAAATCTTCTACAGAAGACAAAATTAGTATACTATTGTTTTCTGGAATGGAGAAGATTTGTAGTTCTGTCATTTGACAACTGAAAAAAATGAAACACAAGCTTCTTTACCTTTTTGACTCCAATTCCCTCCTTTGTCAAGTACAATATCTAAAGGCTCCCAAGATAAATCTGGCTCTTCTGCTAAAATACAACACTGGCAATGCATTATAATAAAGTAAAATAATAAAAAAATCTTTAGAATAATGCATTCATTTCATTTTATTTACGAGATTGTGCTAGTCTTTTCTGATATTACTTTTTAATAAATAGTAAAACTACTCTAACATTATAAAAGTTCCTTTTGACTTTTAAGTATTTTTTAGAAATCACAATATATCTTTTCCAAGACCGTAAGAAAATCTGGTGCTTAAATAAACATGTCCCACTTTATATTAAGTGGCCTTAATTACCATATACTTATTTTCAAATGAATAGTTTGATACAATGCACTTATGTACAATCATGTTTTTATTTTTTAATTGTACTCGTATTAAACAAATTATGTGCATGTAATTGCATCTGTTTAATTTCTGTAATTACAATTATAATTACACTGGTGACCCATTCTTTACACCTTATCCCATTCTTAAACTACCTATACGGCCATCTATACCACCAAACATGTCCCTAACCTTACCCATATCCCACCTCAATAGCACTTTAAGTGTTGTGCAATACAATATGATTTAAATAAAAGTTTAACCGCAGATTTTTAGCTTTTAGCCCATCATTGATTGTGTTTATTTACTGGTGTAAATGTGTGTACATTTATATTTATTCAGTTTTTAAGTTAATTTCAGTAATATTATTGACTAATATGAAATTATTCATATGATTTATGTACAACGCAGTTTGAGAAGTAGTATTTTCTGTCTTTTAGTAGATATTTTATATGAGAGACTTGCTTTGTTTACCAAATAAAGTGGGTCTAATTGGATTCGCATTGTAGGCATTAAATAAAAGTTTCATATATTAAGGTTTTAGTTACGATTCTCCCAAAATCATTCCGCATAAATCCACAGATTTTTAACAAAATTTTGTGCAGAAATAGCAAAAAATGTCCGCAGATTCCGTCTGGCCCTAGTATCAAGCGTGTTCTGTAAGTTTGCTGATACCCTTTGTTTCAGAACGACTACTTTTGACCTTGGTGTTGGGCCTTTAAAAACCCCTATCACTTGACTTCCAACTTGTATACCAAACTGCGTTCTTTAAAGGCTTTTCAAACACAAGCAGATGTTCAGAGAAACAACCTCCTCTTTTGCTTTTCATCTCACCGACACAACCGTGTTTCACTTCCCTACAGGCAAAGAGACTGAGAAAGCCCGTGAGCGCTATGACAAAGCCACCATGAAGCTGCATAACCTGCACAACCAGTACGTGCTGGCGGTGAAAAGCGCACAGCTGCATCAGGAGCACTACCATGAGTTTGCACTGCCTCTGCTGCTGGACTCCCTACAGAAGATGCAGGAGGAGATGATCAGTGCACTGTGAGTCAGTTCACCACTTCACACTACTGGCTCTTCGAGTCGTTTAAAGCATTAGTTCACTTCCAGAATAAAAGTTTACTCACCCCCTGGTTATTCAAGATATACATGGCTTTGTTTCTTCAGTCATAACAAAATTCGTTTTTTTTTTAAGTCCGTGTGAAATCAAAATTTGAAATGTTTGTTTTGCTTGCTCATATTGTTATTCTTTAGATAAACAATTTGTGCAATTTAATCCATGAAAATAATATGTTTATTTAATCTTCAAACAAAGTCTGACCTTTTGCTTTCATGTTTGGAGTGGCAGACCTCCTCTGTTGATGTTAGTTTTATGGCTTCATTCACAGAACTCTTAGCCCCAGTAAACGAAATGGAAAAAAGAACTGAAATTTTGTCATTTAGAAAGCAAATCTGGCCACAACAAAGTTCTTTTTGAGCTTGTTTCAGCAGTTCGAAACAGATAAACAAAGCAAACGTTTTGAGGGAGTTTGTTTTGTTTTTAAATACATTTGAGCTACACAATTGGTGGGTGTGTCCTGGTGCTCCAACTTCATTGACGTGCTTCGTATTCTCGCAATTCATACACTTATTTCACGTGGGCACCATTTTAAAGCACGAAAGCGAGGCTGCGGTGGGAAGAAATACGGAAGTATAGGATCAGCACTGTAAACATTGCAACAACATGCTGTGTACTACAAACCTCCAGCTGTTGCTGCGATTTTAAAATGCAGAAATGGTGTAAACGTCACTTCAGTATCATTCTGTTAAGTTTATTTTAAACAATTAAAAGCATATTAGGCATTAAACAACGTCACTTTAAGAGTATTACGGTTAAGTGTCCTCCTAGACTTCAGTTCATGGGAGCAGGTAAATGCCGTGGGGGTTTTCCTGCTTCAGCCTACAAAACCTGGTGAGAGATAAAACACTGCAGTCCTCTGTAGCACTCCTTCATGTTGTCTGTAATGGTGTTGTCCCGGTATTAAAGTTTTAAAAACGTCCATTTCCTGCTAACGTTTAAGCACGGCTGAGTGCGTTCATAAACAGCTGATTTGCCACAGTATTCACCAGTGCTCAACAGAAATGACTGTGATTGGCAGTGAAGGTCATCATTTAACCATTCTTCACCGAGTGCAAACACAGATAGACGGACACTGGATCGATTTACGGCCGTAAAGATCAGTTTGTTCATCAAGCGGATCCCTCATCTGTGTTTGCAGTCGGTGAATATCAGTGCCGCAAGTGTGGTGAACTGATGACTGTCACAGCCAATCACAGTCATTTCTATTGAGCATGTGAACACAACAGCAAATCATCGCTGTTAAGGAACGTCATCCACAGTGCCTTAAATGTTAACGGGAAACTGAAATTTTGTATCGTGACGAGTCTAATGTAGTGAAAGAAGTAGTTCATTAACTTGAGTTTGATAAATGGCATCTAAAACGTGTATTTGGGGAAGAAAACGTTAGCTAACTAGTACCATTTCCCTTCACTTGGCTGAAAATTAGATATGATATCTCTTTATTTTTTACTATTCATTCAGAACGGACCTTCGGGTCAGTCGGAAGGCGGTGAAAGTATAAATTTGTGTCATTTTCTCTTCGCTGACGAGATATACAGCCAGGTACACAACATTCCTGTGTGGCTAAGGCGATACTTCTGTGTTTCTTCCCACCACTGCCTCGATTTCGCTGTCTAAAATGGCAGCCGCATGAAATCAGTCTATAGTCAGGCAGGAGAAAAACATCCAGCAGAATTTCCAATATAAAGCAATGTGACGTGCAGCAGTGGTGCTTCACATAGGTGTGAACCTACACTGGTCTCATGGTTCGGTTCGGTTACGATTATCTTGCCATCGATTCAGTTCAATTCAATACCTCGGTGCATTGACAATTCGTTCCGTACCCAGTTTTATATTTTAATTCACAGTACAAAAATTATTGTATTAAAATGTATAAATACATTTTAATTTATATATTATTTGTAATACAGTTTTGTCATTTAATACAAGCAGTCAGATATATCAACTGTACCTTTAGGAACTCAAGTACATGCACAGAACGACATGAGGTCTTAAAGCAAATAAACAAATGTAAATATCCCACTCTCTTTCTGAGCATTGTTGAGCAATTTCTTACACCCCTATGATTAGTTGCACGCTCAACAGAAAGGTCTGCGATTGGCACTAACGCTCTGGTGCTGTTCACCGATGAGTGACACTGTTAAACGGCTGCGGCGATCACTGTTGATCCATGATAGATGCGGAGGAGAATACTTGATTTGCGGACAGAGAAGTATCGCCAAGAGGAGAGGAAAAGTTACCTCACGCTTTGATAGAGCTCAGTTCTTTAACCTTTAAAGTACATTTCAGTACAGCTTCGAAGCCCATGATGTTGGGCCAGATTAATTCATGTGCTTGTGCTTTATAAAATGGCCAATTGTTTTTTGTAGTATGGTCCTTATTCATCAGCGTCATGCTAGCAAAAATGGCCATTGCTAAGTGAACATATTTGTTTATCTGAAAAACAACGCTAAAGTCATTTATTCTTTGAAAATCTGTGTTCTGTGTCAGAATGTCTGTCTTTGTTTTAGTCTCTGTAACCAACCCACTACCAGTTTACCCAATTATATTAACCCTGGGTTGCCTAAGTGGAAAACACACCATAGTGTGCTTCAGTCTTGAAGGCATTTGAGTTTCAGAAAGGGGCCGGGTAAAAAAGGCTTTTGATTTTGGAGTGTAATACCTAGTTCAACCACTTTGATAGTCTTACAAACTACACCTTTATAGTGTTGGAATGTGCTTGCAACTTTATTAGCATGACTTCTACAGTACATCATGATTATTAACACAGACAATAATTTATAGTTTTTTTTAAACAATGTAAAAATAATGCACCTTAAAAATGTATCTTGTACATGCTAGGATCATTGAACCAATGAAATGAAAACCAATGAAAAAATGAAGAAACAATTTTTTGTCTATCTAGTGTCAAGGAAAATTGACTAACCTACTAGTGAGTAGATTTTCATTTTTGTCTTTTTCCCCTCTTCCCTTTAAAGGGATAATTCACTTAAAAATGAAACTTTAAGACTTTTTTTATTCTAAACCTGATCTAAAAATGTATGAATTTATTTTCTTCTGTTGAAGAATGTTGGGGAAAAAACAGCCACTAACTTTCGTAGTATTTTTTATTCTTACTATGGATGTATAGGGCTTCTTTTTCCCCCAACATTCTTCAGAATATCTTTCTTTGTGTTTAGCAGAAGAAGTAAAAAACTCCAACAGGTTTGGAAAAAGTAGAGGATGGGTGAATGATGAATGATTGTTTTGTTTTGTTTATTACTTATTTACTTAACCTTTGTTTTGTGTAATTCAATTCCATTTAATTTAATTTTGAATACAATGTTAAAAAGAACTGTATTTAGCGTATTTGAATGTTACTTGAAATGTTTTTACCCTTTATTGATTTAATGTGTAAAAACGACTACCAATATTAGAACTATCATTTATATATATAAACATTATACTACTTTTCAGTATTAATATGAGAGAAGAATACATCTTTCTCTTCATCTGTGGAGGGCAGTGCAGACCTCTCGCTGTACCGCGTTTGCATGTTGTGAATGCTTTGGACTGCCACGTGTATTTACTTTTGTTGTGGATCTTGCGCAACCAGTGCAGCTACACTAAAAACCTCACTGCGTGCTGTAGCCTCAATCCAATATCTCATAGCTGTCAGAGGATTAGCAGAGAACAGAAGTCTCTTTGGTTTTTTCCTTTCCTAAGCTGTTTTTTAATCACAGAGTATGCAGTAATCTGGAGTGGAGGTTAATCCACATGAAGGAAACAATTGCAAAGGCCTTCTGGGATTGATTTAGAACACACCACTGGTTTATAGCCTGTATCTGATTTATTTGGGACATAGAAGACATGCAGGAGTGTGTGATATGAAGTGATCTATGCAGTTTATTTTAAAATAAATTGAATGAATTAAAATAAATAAAAAATGAATGAATAACTGATTATTAGTGTGATTGATGAGAAAATTAAAGGTTGGTTGAAAAGACAAACAAGTATATGCTAAATATGTGCTGTTACAGTTAGTAATATTGGCAGTCCAGATAGATTCATTAATTTGGAGAAACTCCACATTTATTAATTGGTACACGCCATGCTTTACATTTTATTGTTTTATTTTTTCTCTTCTAGTAAGGGGATTCTGGAGGAGTACAGTGAAATCACCAGCCTGTTAACAGATGAAATAGTGAAGGTTCATAAAGAAATACACACATCCGTCGACCAAATCGACCCGCTGTCAGAGTATGACAACTTCATCGAAGTTTATAAGTAAGGCACTTTCTTAAAGATGTAAAGTAAATGTGTTTGTGTGTATATATTGGTCAAATATGTGTATTTATAATATGTTCTGTTTAATTGCCATACATTTTTACCATGATTTACACAAGAGATCCACTACATTTTACATATGATTTGGGAATGTCCGGATGCGCAAGAACTTTAGGATTCTGTGCTGGACATTTTATTTAAAGTCACAAAAATTGTTTCCCTAATGATCCTGTGTTGTTCTTGTTGAATAATAACTTTCAATTTCCCTTAAATGCAAAGGTCTGTAAATTTTGGTTAGCTGCTTCAACTGCTATAAAGAAAATGTTGGTACAGAGGTGGAAACCCCTCTTATGATCTAAAATTAAACAAAAATAGCTCAGGGGTAGCTTAAATAATGTATCGGTGCTCTTTGGATTAGGGATTCATTAGAATAAACAAAAAAATCAGTCCAAGGTACTCGAAAAATCTGGAAAAAATGTTAAAAAGCCTTTATTGACATGGCTATTCCTTAACATGATTTCTCTGTTAACTGTTAACTGGTTGCATTCACTATTAAAAATACCCAGGACTGTCATCAGCATGGATCAACCATGCTAATCTGGACATTATGATGGTGTGGAAAATCTATATATGCAACATCAAAAAAATCTTAGACACTTAACTCTCATATGATAATATGAAAGTCAAATTTAATGTAATTTATTCACTTGCTTGGTCTACAGTTATGCTGATGTGCAAATAATGGGGCGGGGGAATGGGGATATATACGGGGTGATCGCTGTTAAAAGTACTGTTCATTCTGATTGTAAAAATGTTATATATTCTTTGTGGAAATAAAATCTGAATTACAAAAAAGAAGAGACCCACTAAAATGTCATTCAATGTAACAATATGTTATATTTTAAACTGAAAATATTGTCAGAGAATTTTAGAACAAGAATCACATGACCATGCTTTTAAAAAGTCTTAATTTTTTTTTGTTTTAAATCTTGCCTGTTCATAAACCACTAGGTTATTCCTATTTGTCATCAAAGCATTTTTAATCATGTATATTTGTATAATATAGAACGATTGTAGTAAATATGATGTTTTTTTTTTGTTGGCATGCACGCTGAAGCATGATGAAACATTAATATTATTACTCAAATTTTTGTAATATGTATATTATTTCACAAAATACTTGCGTTAAATATGCTTTCTATGCATATTTAACAACCTTTGAAAATTTAATACAGACATTAAAACATCATGTCAACTTGACCTATAGTTCTATTATTAGTCAGATTATCAAGTATCTCCAGCAGCAAAACACCATCCACATCAAAAGTTCACATTGAACATTTTAAATATCTCTTAAAATAAAATATAAGTTTTTTTACACAGATGTTTAATAAGAATTTTTTTAGAGCAGTAATCACTATACAAGGAAACCATGATATTATTATAAGAAGGTTATCTTAGTGTCTGAATCTTATTCAGGCCCAAGCCTACCAATAGTAAGTGTATACTTTAAGTATCGGGGGGGGGGGTTTTGTCACAAATTTTAAATGTATCTCTGACATCTTCTCCATTTCTATTTCAACAGATCACCAGAAGCCAAAGAACCAAATGTAGAATTTGATGCAACGCTATTAGAAGAAACCGAGAATCTCCAAGCAAATGAGATTCTGTGGAATAATTTGACAGCAGACAGCTTGCAAGTGATGTAAGTGGTTTATTTGTCCACATAGTCCACATATGATGATCACACATTAGATTAATAATAATACAAAAAAGATTTTAAGTGTGCTTTTTGTCTTTTTTTATTTTATTATTTATTTATTTATTTTTTTTACAGTTTTTCTATTTTGTGAGCACTGCTGTTTTATGCTACCGTTTATTAGTGGTAGACATGATGTATCAGATAATGTGTTAAAGATGAGTGTTTCACTGATTTTAGGCTGAAGTCCACCACAGATGAGCTGCTAATAACCCAGCAGAATCTGCACAGCAAAGAGGATCTCATGCTGGACCTAGAGAAAAAAATGGAGGAATCTACCAAAGCTTATGAGAAGAAATCAGAGTAAGAAAATCAAGCTCTTAACTATTTGAATGTGAAAAGCATGGTGGAATTTGTGCTCTTCATTTATCCATCTAAAGCTCTTTTTGCGCTTGGTGTCACGATGCATTTCCGTCGATTCAATCACAAATGTACAAAGGAGACACATTACCGTTTACAGTGTGTAGTTACAGTTTTTGTTTTTTCCACTTTTGAATAATATCAACCTGGGTTGTCGCTGTACAGGGTTCCTATATAGTCATGAAAAACCTGGAAAAGTTATGGAATTTTAAAATGGCAATTTCCAGGCCTGGAAAAGTTTTGGAAAGTTAAATTAACGCACAAAGTTTTGGAAAAGTCATGGAAATTTGTTTCCCCATCTCTGTACATTAGAATATAGCTGATCATTTTGTTTAAATTCCAGTTAATGAGTGATTGATCCGTCAAGTGATCTGTCGCAAAATCTGTACAAAGCTTGTCATTTATTGTAGTAAAAATATTTAGTATTTTATATTTTGTTTTCTTCTTATTTAACATATACATTTCATGAAACATTAAGTCATGAATATTTATTTAAAGTCATGGAAAAGTCATGGAATTTTATTGGTAAAAGTGTGTATAAACCCTGACTAGCTATATTTTAGTTTTCAGTATACCAATACCAGTGGAAATACATAGTTCTCAGCACCAAAGCTAACCTCAAAAACCATACGGCATTTTCATTCATTCATTCATTTTCTTGTCGGCTTAGTCCCTTTATTAATCCGGGGTCGCCACAGCAGAATGAACCGCCATCTTATCCAGCATTTGTTTTGCGCAGCGGATGCCCTTCCAGCTGCAACCCATCTCTGGGAAACATCTATACCAGGGGTGTCCAAACTATCAGCTTAGTGGCGGCCCGCGAGGCTTTTTATAAATATTAATAGAATCTGGACCGCTGTACAAAAATAAACGTAATTCAATAAATAACCACCGGGTGTCGCTATAACGTGCCTTCAATTAGGCAGCATTTTCTGTTATGACATAAAACGAACCGACCAAACTGAGGGAAACATAATTGATAACCACGTTTTAGCGAGCCATGGCGCAACCAAGAAAAAGGAAAATCAACAGTAAGTGCAGGAAATGTCTGAGTTTTACAAGAGTTTGGATTCATCCAAATTTCCCTTGATGAAACGCCATTCAAAAAGGATGATGAGTCTGTTTGGCTCCTCATATATATAAGAGCAAACATTTTCACTGATGAATCTAAACAAAAGTTCATTGAGAACCAATCTAACTGACAGCCACCTCTGTGATTTGCTATATCTACTACACGACTCACTCCTGACTTGGCATCAATTCTGAAATCGAAAGCACAACATCACTGTTCACATTAACAGAGTTTATGGTGAGTAAAATATATATTATGATTTTAAAATGTAGAAAATAATTCCATAATAATACCACACACACACACACACACACACACATATATATAGATACAGTATATATATGCGTTTCTGTGAAATTGTAAAATTTGGCCCACGACCACGTTTTGTTTTTTTGCATCTGGCCCTCGGCCCAAAAACTTTGGACACCCCTGATCTATACATTCACATTCACACACGTACACTACGGCTAATTTAGCTTACCCAAATCACCTGTACCGCATATCTTTGGACTGTGGGGGAAACCGGAGCACCCGGAGGAAACCAACGCGAACATTGGGAGAACATGCAAACTCCACACAGAAATGCCAACTGACCTAGCTGAGGCTTGAACCAGTGACCTTCTTGCTGTGAGGCGACAGCACTACCTACTGCGCCACCGTGTTGCTCATTTTTATTCAAATAACATTTAAACACTTTAGAGGGGTATATAAGCTTTAAAGGGTTATCTAAGCATTTAAAAAAAAATTCTAAACATGACTTAAAACATGATTTTTTTTTTTTACATTTATCAAAATTGCTTATGAAGCTTTTCTCATTTATCAGAAATGCTATTTATTTGTTTGGTTTAATTTATTATTTGTTCATTTTCTAGCATTTCTTATTTACTTCACGAGTTTTCCAGTTCCAGTTTGTAAAAAATGCATCAGCGCGTTGACTCTAAGCATTTCATTTGAGCAGTGCAATTTTTTTGTTGACAAACATTTATTCATGCTGTAACAAAATGTTACAAAACATGCATAACCAAAACAAAAAAATCTGCTGTATCAATGAATCACACTTTATTAATATGCTACGTCATGCATTGACTAATGAAGTTATAGATGATTATTCATTTATTTTATTTTGTTTAACAAAACAATATTTTTTACCTGTCTAGATAATGCTTTTTGATTTTAGAATTTTTAGATATTTAGACTAGAACAAAGACAAAAACTCTACATAAGAAAAGAATATGGTCACACTTTATTTTGACGGTCCGTTTGTTGAGTTTAAGTTACATTGCATCTACATGCCAACTAATTCTCATTAGATTATAAATCGACTGTTAGGTTGGGATTGGGGTTGGGGTTAGGTTTAGGGTTAGTGTAAGTTGACATGTACTTGCAAAGTTTCTTACAGTCAGTTAAATGTCTGTTGAATGTCAGTATTAACAGATATTAAGCAGACAGTCTGAATACTCAAATGGACCTTCGAAATAAATTGTTACCAAGAATATTTTGCACTGTTCGTGCACCCAACTCTGATTGTCCTTTATGGATGGAAACATGTCTATTCATGGTTACTCCTGCTTTAGTGTTCTCTTCATGTCAGCTGTAAGTGTGTGGATGCAGCAGTGATGTGTGGGGAACTCGAGTGTTTCCACAGAGATTCATTAGGCTGAGTGGAGCGTCCTTGTTGACCTCAGCACCTCTGTGAAGATGAAAGGACTCGGGCTGATAGAGCTCACTGAACTGTGCTGTTGTGCTGGATGGATGAGGATTTGTCCAGCTTCAGCACATTCTTTAAGGTCTGCTGGGTAATCCAGTACAAGAGATGCTGATATAATCACCTTTGCAAACATCAAATGAGCGGCAGATCTGCTCAGCTCTACACCTGAACTTGGTCAGTTCAGCCAGCTGAACTTTATGATATTTGATTTATTTTGCCACACTTAATATGCAATATGCATGCTTTAATATTTTACTTGCAGTTTAAAAATATACATTTAAATAAATGACAATCATGCTTGATGTAATTCTGTGCTTAGTGCTAAGAATGCCATCAAATTTAATTCATGTTTAAATAATAAACAGCAAAAATTGGTCAGATTCATAATAGGGTCTATTCAGAAAGACTTGTGAACTATGTTGTTACAAAATCGCTGCGTTCAAGGTCTGTTTTATTTAAAAATCATCGATCTTCACTCTTTTCCCAGTGGCGGTTGCAGCTGGAAGGGCAACTGCTGCGTAAAACATATACTGGATAAGTTGTCGGTTCATTCCGCTGTGGCAACCCCTAATTACTAAAGGGACTAAGCCGAAAAGAAAATAAATGAATGAATTATCTTCACTGCTTAATTGATATCCAATATAAAGTGGGTCTTGAAATGTACAAGAACTTCCGGCAGCTACATAGCTGTGGTCCTATGCTACATCCCATGTGGTCTCCCATCCAGGTACTGACCAGGCAGATTTTCAGTATGCTTGAAAATCAGCATTGTTTCTGGGTTTCACTTTATTTTTCCACTTTAGACAATGTCCTAGCATTAAGTAACTTTTACAACAAGTCACCAAATTCTTAATAGAGTGTTAGTGGAGTAACAACAAACAAAACAGATCTAAAAAGTCTGCATTTGTGTATTGTGTTGTGTATGATGTTTAATGCATTCGACTTTGATGGCTATAAATATATGATTCATTGAAAATACTCAAATCTCAAACTCATTTTTTTATTTTTATTTTAGCAGATTTGTGTGTGTTGAGCATCAGTTAAAACAACGGTAGCACCTGTCAGCTTTAATTATGAGGAAAACTTCATAATTTTGAGCTTTTGTCAGCTAATTTTATCTTTATCTAAAATCATTTTAGATAAATGATGTAGCGCGAATCTGCTAGTGGAGGGTAAAGTCTTGATCGGATATGCGGCCGTCCAGAAGTGCGATATGCACATCAATATAGCTGCATTTTTATTTATTTTTTGACACTGTATAACAATAATTAATATTTTACAGTACTGTGACGGTTGGGGTGGGGGGTAGGCATTAAAAAATACAATTTATTGTGTAATTTAATAGATAACATGTATAATACTCAGCACAACCTCTGTTATTACGTCTCCATTGGAGAATGGCAGACTTTGAGACACATCGCCTATATCCGTGCTGCTGTGTTCGCCTATTTTGAAAAAATTCTCTGGGTTACCAGAAGCGCTAATGGTTGAAATAGACAGGGAAAGAGACCTGCTGCACTGCTATCCACTGTGTTTGCATTCAGACCCGGGGATTGAGGAGGAGAGAAGTCCTCCTCATTTATAGTCTTTATATAAACACGATTATCTTTATAATGAAATAACAAATTGTGGTTAGATGTATATGAAATTACGAATAACAAATGTAGCAGGGCATTAAATGTTTATTTCTTTGCATTTTAACTTTATAAACTATAAAATCATGGGTCTCCTCATGGATTGTGCCTCATTTTGTGAGCCAACTGACAGTTGTTCGCTCCCCTCTTTTTCCCCTGCTTTGCGGCCACGCCCACTCCTCCCTCTGATCTCGACGCTCCATGCCCATTACAAGGCATTTTTTGGAAAAAAAATTCTGAGGTAGACTTCAACCGAAAGAAGAGGAGAGGGTTTCATGGCCTTTTAAAAAAACTGTTGCAAATATAATCACGTAAACCTAAATTGCTTAATTCTTATTTGGTTTATCTTTGCAAACAATGTAAAGGTAGTTCTTAGTTATGGATGACACATTTCCTTTTAGTGTCTGCATCAAATGAAATAAACAAGACTGATTTTATGCACACACAAACTAATACCTGCAAGTAAAGTGTGTACTCTAACTTCTAATAATAGCTTTCAAAATGAAATATGGGTGAGATAATGTTCCATCGTCATTCAAAGTAACATATGCAGTGGTGTGAAAAAAGTGTTTGCCTCTTACTGATTTGTCACACAAACACATTTCAAGGTATCGAAAACGCTTAAATTGCAGTTGTTGCTGATAAGGGGGACCCAACCAATTATCAGGTTTAGGGGGCTAAGACGTTTTCACACAGGACTATGTAGTTTTGTATTTAGTTTTTCCTTAATAATATAAACTTCATTTCATAACTCCATGATGCGTTTACTTGTATGATTTTTGACTAATATTCAAGTTGGTTTGATGATCTGAAACATTAAAGTATGACAAACATGCAAAAAATAAGAAATCAGTAAGGGGGCAAACACCTTTTCACACCACTGTATTTATACAAAAATTAAACAGCATAGGTTTTCTGGCCTGGTCTTATTTAAACATAAAAGAATAAGCAATCATACTAAATTTTGTCATATTTTAAATGATTTCAACGTCTTGACAAATTGGGTGAAACTTGGTTTTGTTTTTGTTTTTTAAGGGTAGTGTCCAAGTATAAACATTTAAAGTAACTAGATGGTATCTTAGGGCTGCACTGTTATCTACGAGTGAATGGAAAAGCATTCAAATGTTTTCAAGATCTAAATATGTCTGACAATATTTTTATTTATTTATTTTTTTTATACTTAGTTTTTATAGGTTTTTTTAGGAACATATAACCATTAGGAACAAAACAAACAAAAAATAATAATACATACATAAATATATATACATACATACATACATACGTACATACGCAAATATATCCATTACGCACAAGTATATCTAACTATATATATATATAGATAGATAGATATATACATATAAAAATATTAAATTACCTCATCAAAATAAATAAATAAATAAATGAAATAACTATAAAATAAAATATAATAAAAGGTTGCCAAACATATTATCACAATAATGCATACCCTCTAGAGTTATGTAAATGTTCCATTATAGATAATTAATTGTCGTTGTGGAGAAAGCCAGCCATTTACTTTTTTTTCAAAGATCTCTGATTGCAATCGAAGTGCAGTTGGTCGTTAGTTGGTGGGTCTTCTTTATACCATTTCCTGGTTATAGCTTTTTTACTTGTTGCCAAAAATATCTTAAATAGATATCTATCCTCCTTTTCAAGTTTAATAGGACTGACAATATATTTTGGAAATTTTCATTTTGCTCAGAAAAGGTTAAAAGAAGACACACTCTACACAGAAATAGCCTTACAGTGCCTCTGCCTCTGACATAACGTTCTACAAAAAAAAAAGAAAAAAGTCCTGAAATAAGAGATTAAAAAGAAACGTTCATTGTGGATTGAGCTGTGTGATCTCTGTCTGTTTCAGCGTGGTGCTGTTTCTCAGTCAGAGGCAGTTTCTGGAGGAGCTCAGACAGACGGTCCAGCTGCTGCGCTGCTCGGAGGCCAAACTCATGGCACAGAGAGAACTGCTAGAGCAGAAGATGCAGGAGAATGAGGGCAAAGAGCCACCGCCAGTCGTCAATTACGAAGAGGATGCCCGCTCCGTCAACTCAATGGTAATGCACCACTTGGTAAGGCATTCAGACTAGATCCGTACAGTACACAGATTCAAATTAGCAAACATGGGATCGCCCGCAGATGGTGTTTTATTTCCGCCGGATTCTCATTTAAGCTCAGATTAGCCATATCCTGTCGTACGCCAGAAGAGGAGAAGTTTTGAAGAGTTTCCATTTTTGCTGGCCAATGAACAGTTGAATTATTATTGCACATTTTTAGTCAGTTTAAGCGTTTTAATGAGATTCAGCTATTTCCCTATAGCATTCATGGGCTTCAGGAAATGCAAAGCTACAATACTGTATAAAAATGTAGGCACTTGTGTGTCAATATGCTTTAAATCGAAAATATTTTCACAAATAATGCCATAAATATGTTGCATTTATCAATTAACTTCTACTAACTAAATTAAATCAACATTAGGTGGTGTGACCATCTTTTGTGTGTAAAACTGCTTTGTGTAATTGTAGTTTTGTGTAAGGGTTGACTATTATTTTGTATTTCAGGCTTTAAAATGTTGAACAAATACCACTACATGTCTGTTATGAGTAGACTTTTTGATATTTTTTTTGCAAATAAATGAAAATATTCTTATTTGAAATCAGAAGCTCATAAAATAAAACACAAATGGACATTAGGTACAATACATGTAGCTGTTGGCAAGTCTCAAAGAACTGATAAATGTGGTCTCTTAAAGGTGCAATAGGTGATCTGCCAAAATGCTAGCATTAGCATATTAGCTTAGAAATTTTTATCCCTCCCCTGCCGTCCAAAGCCATGCCTCTTAAAGTCGTGAACGCACCAATGTGCAATGAATAGACATAACACTAGATCATGTCATTCCCCAGTTAGAGAACTCTATGAAGACACACACTTTGTTCAGCGTAGTTGTTGACAGGTCATCGGCTGCAGGAATTATAGTTTCTCAAAACTGGCATTGGGGTAAAGTTGGTTTTATACTTGCACATTCAGACTTTCTCCTCAATAATATAATTTCAGAAAAGTATTGTGTGCAAATTCTAAACAGTGAAATCATGTAATCAGCCAATGACTGTAAAATGCAACTTTAGCACTGTTTCATTGACTGTGAACAATGTTGTTTTTAAGTCATTCCTACACACTATTTCAGACCCAATATTCAAAGTAGCTTTAGAGTGGGAGCGTCACAGGCTGTCACTGTGCAAAAATGAACTAATTGTGCAAATATAAATCAAACTTCACCACAGTAAAGCTGGTTAGGCGTAAGAGCACTATTTACTCAAGTTTTGTTATTCAACTAAATAATAAATCAGAAAAAAGCAGTGCTAAAAACAGAAATATCCTGTCATCTGTTTACATTACACTTACATTTACACATTTACGTTACCAAGACAATGAGTGATTTTTCATTTTAAATTGTGCCCGGTGGTCCTCATAGATTGCTTGTTTCATCTCCTTTTATACTTGAACAACTAAATAAATGCTTGGATCTATTGAACCCACTATATTATTGAGGGTGTGAAAGGTACTCGATAAACTTGAAAATAGCCGATATTTTGACAGATTTTTTCAGTGGCTGTGCAACACTTCCGTGCATTCATAAACATTCCGTGCATTTCACCCATTCATAAACAGGAACACAATCTACATAAGCTTTGCGTGTTAAAATAGTTTTAAAACATACCTGTCTAAAAGAAATACTTCAGCCATGGTGTCACCCATCAGATAGTGGTTTTGAACTGCACAATGTCATTTCACTTCAGTGTGCAAAAGTATTTCCGACATTGACTCCTGATTTAGAAAAGTTTTGATTCTGCATTTTTGACAGAAGCCCTTTTAAAGCAACCTTTCTGTTCATGGACACAAGGCCACATTAGTCTTTCCGAAAGAAGTTCAGGTTGATGCAGAGTTTGCCTGACGTCTCTGTCAGCTGTATATGTGTGCTTCACGTGAACGCGCAAGTGACATCTGTCTGCTTAAAGAGGCTGCGCAGAAATTCTAATTTAAATTTGTTGACACAGTTTGAGATCCCTGTTGTAATTGAGTTATTTGTCGGTCTGGCAATATTTAATTGGATGAATATTGTACAGACTAATACCTTACCCAGAATATAAAAATACATATAAATACAGTTAGATAGTTTACTTTAATCATTACTATTGGAATGTGAGGAGACTTTTAACCAGCACAACAAAAAATATTTCTGAAGACAATCACCTACAGCACATTAAATTTTTTACAGAGCACTAATAATATTCACATTTTGTATGCTGAACAAAAAAGAATTATGCTGTGAAAAAACAAACAAAATTAATATTCTAAATGAAATATTTTCAAATAATGTAACAAATAATTACAGAACGAGTGCAGTAATTAATGAATACTAGTCAGGGCAGTAGAAATCATTTAAAAGCTATTGTCATTTAAAAGCTATTATCACAGCTGCTATTGCTAACAAACAGTAATTGTGACTTTTTAAACATTTGAAACTTTTTTTCTTTAACATCTTAAAGTTTTCCTAGATACACCCCAGCATTATATTAATTTGTCCTGTCATGTAATTTCATGATCTAAGTGCAGTTTAGTTGTGTAAAAAGAATGTTTGTGAATTGACAAGCTGTTGGTGTTGAATAGGCAGAAGAGGGCAGTGTGTTCTCACTTATACTGCTGTTGCTTTTATCTACTTCTTTTTTTTTGGCAGTGCATTGATGCGCAAGATGATTTATTAAGACTGTTTTAAAAATGAATACTTGCACTGCATGGGATTGTTAATGAGTTTTTTTTCCTGAGTTTTTTTTTCACAGACCCAAAAATTGAGTTTTTCCTAACAACTGTGCTACAACTAGTGCTACAAAAGTTTCTGATGTTTCCATGGTACAATGTTTACGCTGTAAAAAAAAATTGATCTGCCTTGCATTTTTTTAATTGAATCAAATTAACTTTACAAATAATTAAACTGACTCAAAGGAACAATCTACTTCTTTTAAAAGTCCCCATAGAGTTAAACAGTTAAGCTTTAACTGTTTTAAAATCAATTCAGACAATTTTTGGTCTGGTGGGAGCTTAGCTTAGTATAAATTATAGAATTGAATTAGACCAGGGGTGCCCAAACTCTGTCCTGGAGGGCCAGTGTCCTGCAGATTTTTAGCTCCATTTTGCCTCAACACCCCTGC
Source organism: Danio albolineatus (assembly GCA_903798035.1). Classification (NCBI taxonomy): domain Eukaryota; kingdom Metazoa; phylum Chordata; class Actinopteri; order Cypriniformes; family Danionidae; genus Danio; species Danio albolineatus. The sequence continues at coordinate 3,364,085 of CAIGQQ010005973.1, read as the reverse complement.
ACAAATGTTTCTATAAAGCTTTAGAAATATTTCTTCTTTCCACTGTAATAATCAAGGAAATTTGGTGCCATATCATGGCTGCAGCAGGTGCAATGATATTATTCAATTCCTGAAAATAGTCCCCAAGTACCACTAGGTAACTGCTCTGCGTAATCTCTCTCTCTCTCTCTCTCTCTCTCTCTCTCTCTCTCTCTCTCTCTCTCTCTCTCTTTCAATTCAATTCAATTCAATTCAATAGTTGCTTTATTGGCATGACAATTATTACAAATGTATTGCCAAAGCAGTTATAAAGTTTACATAAAAATAAAAGAACATACATATGTAAAAAAAAAAACACAGTAAACACAGTAAATAGTCGAAGAAAAAAAAAATTAAAGATATATACACATTATTATCCAATATATCATATTATTATTCAATATATCATATTATTATTCAGTATATCATATTATTATTTAATATGTCATATCATTCATATATATCATATTATTATTCAATATATCATATTATTATTCAATATATCATATCATTCATATATATCATATTATTATTCAATATATCATATCATTCATATATATATATCATATTATTATTCAATATATCATATCATTCATATATATC
>CAIGQQ010005973.1:3359104-3363454 GCA_903798035.1 Danio albolineatus | reverse complement strand
ATATATATCATATTATTATTCAATATATCATATCATTCATATATATCATATTATTATTCAATATATCATATCATTCATATATATAATATTATTCATTTATATCAGTAAAAATAATAGTAGATCAGAAAACACTGTACATTTAACAATCAACATTGTAGGATAAAACAGTATTAAAAATATAAAACAGTAATAATCAGGATATTTACAATGATTCAATTATAATCATTTAGATGTGTGTTTGTGTTTTTGCAAGCGCATCACTGATGTTTTTATTGGTCTCTTCTCTCTTTTTGTGACAGGCATTAATGTATTGTGCCGCTAGAAGAATACAGTCAGTTTTTTCTCCCAGTAAATACTGAAGCTGTGTTTTATTGTCTAGCTCTGTGAATTGTGGGTAAATGCTCAGTAGTTTGGGGTAGAATGTTTCTCGGATGTGCTCATAGTTTGTGCAGCGGGTGAGGAAATGTTCCTCCGTCTCCACCTCTGTCTGGGCACAGTGTGGGCAGATGCGGCTTTCTCTGGGTTGCCAGTTCTGTCTGCAGGGTTCGTACGGGTGCTGGAAATCCTGGAAAATGCTTGATTTTCAATATAGTGTTTTCAAGGTTAGAAAAGTGCTTGGATTTTAGACAAAGTGCTTGAACCTGCTTGAATTTGCAAATGTATTTGCATATGCGCCGAAATGTTATCTATGCGACGTCAAAATGTATCTGGGAGCATTTGTGCGAGTGGAATAGTTTAAAACAGTTGTCATGTCAACTGGCTGCAGTACACAACGCCCGCAATGCTTGCCCCGCCTTCAACCTCGACTGATTGGCCCACTACTCTAGCACTGAACGCGAATAGATTGGTTAGTATCAGCTGTCAATCACTCAGCCTACGCCTGCATTCAGGTGACAGGGAGGACAGCCTCGGAAATGTAAAAGGTCTGGATACAAGAGAATAAAAATAACACTGACAGATTTAGTTTTAGAAAGCACCTAAAGTCACAAATAACGTTACATCTGATCAGTGATCATGTGTTGAATGTTAATTATAGCGGCAAATCAATGCCAAAATTAATCGAGGAGGAGGAGATCTTCACACACCGCTGAACTGATCCACCGCGAGGAAACGGGCCTCGCGCGCGCACATCATCATCTGTGCGCACGTTGTACGCTCTTGCGAGCGAGGTCATCCCTGCACCGCGCTCGCGCGATCAGTTCTCTTCGCTCGCTCGCTGGCTCTTTTCTGATCGGGCGGGCCTTGGTTTACTTGTTATCTCTAACGCTATTGGTTAGTCTCCCTTTCCGGAAGTTAGCCGGTATTGGACGCAGGTTATGATGATCCACATTTGATATGTATGGTACGGAAGGCTAGTTTCCCTATTAATTAAAAAAATATATAGAATATTTATCTTATCACAATGTCATAATGTGAAACTATAATAGACTTACTTCCTCAGTAATAATAGTTGATGACTTTCAATAATGACATATTTCTTGTAATAATGAATCTCATAATAATGACTATTCTGACAGTCTTGACTAAGACATATAATGACAATCTAAGGCCGTACTCACACTATGCTATCCGAACCGTGCTCAGGCCCGTTTCCCGGATCGTTTGAGAAGTGTGAGCGCTCTGAATCGGGCTCAGGCACGGTTCGTTTGGCCGGCCCTGGCCCGGTTGGAAGAGGTGTGCTTTAGCCCAGTTCACTTGGGCTCAGGCGCGGTACGCTATAGTGTGAGTGCCAAGCGCGCCTGAGCCCAAAACTGAGGACGCAACGTCACTCGCTGCGACGCATGAGCAGCACGATTTCGTGTAAATTTCCGAGCCACAAAGGCGATAGACCTGTTCAACATTATGCTGTGACTGGGTTGTGCACCACTGCTGAGCAAACGACTCAAAAAAATCACCAACAAACTTAACAAAGCTGTGGACTCCATTGTGCTCAGCGTAGCTCTTCCTGTTTATCTTTAGTACGTCGCACTATAATGACGTAAGCGGGCTTGGGTACGGATGCTTTAAACGCAGTGTGAGCGCGGGCCGTCGGGGGAGAGAGAGGAGGAGGCACAATCGTACCCAGGCCCGTTTGGGCCTGGGCACAGTTCGAATTGCATAGTGTGAGTACGCCCTAAATAATGAGATAAATATTATTTTGCAACAAACTTTATTACAGTAAATCTGGGGAGAGAAAGAGAGAGTGAGTTTTGCCATGTGTTGAAAATATCTCTATTAAACAGAAATTGGGGGGGAAAATATACATGGGCTAATAATTCATAACTAATAATTCTGACTTTAAATGTCTGTGTGTGTGAGTGTATAGTTAATCCACCATCTACACTTTTTGAAGAGTGGATAAAAGACTTTCAGTGGATTTTAATCCGCTATGAAAATTACTAAAGCCATTCACTGTAAAGCCGGTGGGACGGAGTTTGCAAGTAACTGTTTACCTCCGAATACACATATTTTAAGTGCGAGAGATTCTGTTTAATCCTTCATTTAATCATCAGGATGTTGTTAGCTGTGCAACTGGCAGCTATATGTGAAATCTAACACTGCGGCCGTACACCATCACAAAAGGGCTTCATTCACTTTTTAAAATTAAACTAATATTGCAGCTCGTGAAAAGACTGTTATTTCTATAAAGATGGTGTATACAAATAATATATATGTCAAGGTCATCTGTGCAGTATCTGACACTGCCTGTGAGAACAGCACAGTTATTATCGTTTACTGAGTTCATCTCATTCACGTCAAGTAATGCGTGCAGGACTGGCGAGCGCATGCAGATTTTTTTTGTTTGTTTGTAGGGTTTGATTAATGTTGATTTCAAATCAGTAAATCTGTTAATATAAAACTTATATTATAGTAATGGTGCGTTTTATGCAGATGGCAGAAAATGTTCCTATTTCACACAATCAAAGTGTTTTTGAAATTGTACAGGTCTGGTGATTATTTGTCATTTATATATAGGTTGTATAGAATGCCAAGACTACTTACAGAGAGAAATTTTGAACTATTAAACATGTTTTCCTTTAACTGTTAACATTTGACAGGTGGGACATTTGCATACTGTTACAACAGTACCTTAGTCCTAACCTAAAGTAATATTGACAATAATAAAAAGTAATATTGATGAAAGCTTACAAACTATGGTTTCCACATTTGGTGACTGATTTTCAAAATAGTCGACATAAGAACAGTTCATTAATATTATTGGACTCATAGGGATGTAATTTGTTGCATGCGTTATGAATAGTGATGCACATGAAATATCACGAACGATTGGCCATGAAAATTTGGGACTACACCCAAACAAAATCTGACTGTAAGCTCATTTTTTGAGATATCAACTTTAGGTAGAAAGAGACCAAACTTAAAAAGATACTTCATCCAATAACAACTTTTTTTTTTATGGTGCACTATCCCAATAAATTTATGCTCCAAAGTATTCAACAATTTAAGTTGAAATATCAGTTTATTATTATTATTTTTTTGAAATAGCACAATGGATTAAAATGCGAAAAAGTACTTACAGCATATATAAAAGTAAATTACCGTGGTTGTGCTTGAAAAACATAAAAATGCACCTTGAAAGTGCTTGAAAAGTGCTGGAATTTGAAGTTGGAAAAGGTGTAAGAACCCTGTGTCTGTATCGGCCCGTCTCTACAGTCAGACTGTGAGCACTCAGTCTGTATTTGGTCATTGTTGTTCTTAATTTACTGTCCTTTACTGCACTCAGATATGCTGCTGTGGTATAATCTCTGTTTAGGTCTAAATAACACTGAAGTTTACTCTGTTTTCCTGCTGCTTCACTCCAGTAAATCAGATAATCTTCTTTGCGTGTGTTTATCATTTGATTGGGCTTTATTCTGTGGATGAGCATGTCCGTGTCCTGATGCTGCCTGCTGTTAGTCATATTCGTTGAGTTGGGTTGTGTTTGGAGCTTCAGGACCATCTGAATCAGAGGGCTTTTTTCAATGTCCATTTCTTGGTTTTTGAGGGCTTTAAAATTATAAGAGTTGGGGTCACTCATTTTAATGTGTTTCCAAAATTTGACGGCTCGTTTCTCAATGACTGGTCTAATTCTGCCCTGCATGCATTGTTGGGTGTGTTCCTCTGTACCCTGAGGATGCTCCTACAGAACTCTGCATGTAGGCTTTCAACTGGATTCTTATCCCACTTATCAAACTCGTGACTGAGGAGAGGACCCCACACTTCACTCCCGTATAGCACTATCGGTTCAATCACTGACTGGAAAATTTTGAGCCAGATTCGAACTGGTATTTCTATTTGTGTTGATTTTTTAATGGCGTAAAAGGCCCTTCTCGCTTTCTCTTTCAGTTCATTCACAGCCAGATTTAGTTT
>CAIGQQ010005973.1:3329104-3356604 GCA_903798035.1 Danio albolineatus | reverse complement strand
GATAAGTTACACACAAATTACCACTTGTCAATTACTTTTTTCGCTGGACTCTAGCATGAATAGGCAGAGTCATCTGTGTTGTTATAATGGCGTCGACAAACTTTGTTGGTAAAAAAGGAGCACAACCAACAAGAACCAACCAACAGTATCTGAGGTGTTCGCTAAAATTACGAAGTACAAGCGTGAAAGCGAGAGATTGAAGCAGTGTACTGACGCTGTCACACGTTACCTGATAAATCCAAAAGACCAAAGAGTCGTTAGACAAGATTAACTAAATATTATGTTTAACAACTATAGTGAGACGTGATTCAGTGGTACATCCTTGATAAACTGTCCGACGTGCATTGCTCTCTGGGGTTTTGTGCTTAAGGCACCCGCTGATGGTGGGTCATTCAGAAATACTAGATGAAATGCCAGTGTGGGTGTGGATTGTTTTTGTTCTAAAATACCATTTTAAAACTAGGACGTATTAGTGTAAACGGGACCTAAGTGTGTATTTTTCGCGAGTGGGTTGCTGCTGCGACGGGGGCAGAGTGGAGGATTGTGATGCTGACTCCGCATCGTGATGTCTTTTGGCCATTGCTGATGGACGATGGCATCGTCTATCGACCCAACCCTATTGTTCACTAATACATTTTTTGTAATAAAGCATTACTTTATCCAGTTTATTCAATAATCTAGCTTGCAGATAAAAACTTCACAACAAACATTTAAAATAAGAAATGATTTGTTTATTTCGTTTAGCAATCATTCATTTGTTTTTTAATATAAAACCACAAAAAGCAACTTTTATAACATTAAGATTTCATATATTTCATTTTTTTTTTTTTTTTTTTACTTAAGCATAACTAACTGGTATTAATTAAAGGGATAGTTCACACACACACACACACACACACACATAATGAAAATTCTGTCATCGTTTATATCAGCCTTTACTTGCTTCAAAACTTTGTGTTTCTTTTGCCTGTTGAACAAAAAATAATGTGTGTTAAAGAGCTGGAATCCTGCAACCATTGGCTTTCATAATATTTGTTTTTCTTACTATGGAAGGAAATGGTTACAGCCTTTCAGCTTTCATCAAAATATATTCTTTTGTGTTCAACAGAAGAAAGAAAAGCATGAAGGTTTGGAACTACTTGAGGGTGAGTAAATGAAATTTTTGGGTGAACTATCCCTTCCACTAGTATTAAAGGGTTAGTTCACTCAAAAATGAAAATTATCCTATGATTTACTCACCCCCAAGGCATCCTCAAAGTATAATACTTTCTTCTTTAACTTGAATCCAATCAGTTTTATTAAATTATGTGTGCTTCTGGCTAGCCGCAGAAGTCGTCTTTTTTTTGACATGCATAACTGACTCATAGTTTTGCAATGCTGCACAAAAATCTTCATTCAAACTTTTAAAATTAGACACATGTGCTGCTTAGTGTTACGCTGAAAATGAAACTACGTTTTCCAAAATGTAAACTTAAGGCAATCAAGCTAAATGTGAACCAACAGCTGATCGCACAGTTCCACATATAGAAGTCTGAGAAAGAGCAATGCAAATTACATATTTAAATTAAAATTATTGTTTAAAAATGTAAAAATATACATCATATATGTACAAATAAGTAACATATATATATAATTCAAAATACTGTGAAAATGGTTTATAAATGAATATGACAGGATGGCTATGTAATAAACGGTGTTAAGACCAAGCAACATATTCAGGACTATGAATGAATAAATAAATAAATAAATAAATACTTATTTATTCATTTATTTATTTGAACACACTCTGTTTCAGGTGACAGCAAACACTGGGTGTTATTAAGAAAGTATCGTCTAAAAGTATTGTATTAAAATAGTATCGCTTAGCTATTGGTATTCTAATATTTTATTTAGGTATTGTATTGTAAGTCAAAAATTTGATATTGTGAGAACACTAGTGTCAGTGTAGGTCACACAAGCATTCACAAGAGTGATGTGCTCTTTATATGCATCGCGCTCTGTTATGCTGCTGATGTATACCTCGTATTTGCCTGTGCTTTGTTTCAATCAAAGGAAATTGCATACAGGGGATACATCAGTGCACAGTACTCAAGAACATGCGCCCTATACTGACACTGAGAAGAAACTGTTAAATAAAGTCGTTTATGTAAGCACCAAAAGTATCCTCGTAGCTTCTTCATAGCCTGTTGAGCCAGGGCTCTGAATTAGGCATTTAGAATGACATGAAAATAGAGAAGGACTCTTTACTAAAAAAGCTTTACTAAAAGTAAAGAAAATATTAAATACTCGGAGAGGACGAAATTATCCAAATTGGTTGCAGAATATGTGTACACCATTAGAAATGGGTAATCAACTCATTTGCCTTATTTAAATAATCTACACGTTTTATTCCTGTAATTATTGTAATTTCTGCCATTTATTTCTTTTTTGCTGTTTATTTTATTAATTTGATGTCAATATATTACATATTTTATACATCTAAGATGATTTGTCAATACTGTACAAAATGTAATGCCAATAAAGCAAGCTCAACTTGAGTAAGAGATGGAGAGGAGCAGATTTAACCTGTCAGTGGGTGCACATGGCTCCAGAATAGCATAAAAGTAAGAGAAATAGTAGATCTGTTTTTATTTATTTCATTTAGTTTTTTTTTTTTTTACTTTTAACCCGTAAAAAAAGAAAAGGTTTAAAACAGATCCTTAATAAATTAAAAAGTGTGTTAAAATGAAATTATGTTTTGTTTTTTACATATTGTTAATTATTTATGTGCCGTGGGTAAAAGGTGTGTTTCAATCCGCTACCAAGTATATTTCAAACCTGTGGGAAGCACTGAACTAATACATTTAATGAGACTTTTTCTGAGTGAAAAAAGGCAAACAAATGCAGTGTTTTACAAGCTCCCTGTCTGATTTCTTTGGCCTCCTTTTGTCTGCAGAATCAGTACAGATTTGAAGGCACAGGCTTCCCCACCATCCCTCAGCTCATAGATCATCACTACACCACTAAACAAGTCATCACCAAGAAATCTGGGGTCGTGCTCCTGAACCCTGTCATAAAGGTAAAACTTTGTCTCGCTTCTCATTTTTAACAAGCCATTTTGTTTTTAATGTAGTCATCCGAGATGTCTTCACTGCTACAGCTATCACTCTATTTCCAATATGAAACCATAAAATGTCTTATTGCAGAAATTTGGTGGGTACATTGCTCATTTTCCCTAACGTACGCAACTACATTGGACGTGAAATTGATGTCGTGCTGTGCGGTTCTCAAATCAACCTGTCCTGCTGATGTAAAGTCCTGTGATAGGATGTGCTTGTTGATTTCTCCTTGGCTATGGGAAAAGACTGTAGCACTTAAGAAAATATGAGTTTGGACTCGTTTTTTTGATGGTGGTCCACACTGGCTGGATTTCCCCCAGGAAGCCTGTTGTGTTTGTCTCTGCGTCTATGTGTGTGTATGTGACTGAGTCTGACTCTCTGTGACTGTGAGTCTCTGTGTGTCTGTGTGTGTTAGGGATGGGAAGATTTCCAGATTGTATGTCTGTGCGTGTGTGTGTGTGTGTGTGTGTGTGTGTGTGTGTGTATGTATCCATCAGGTCGGATGATTGCCTGCCATGCTGTTCCTCTGATGGGTTTTTGATGACAGGGGTAAAGCACCTCATCCGAGCATGTTGACTGAAATCATAATAGTGGTGATGTTTCTGCTGCTGCATGCAAGAAACACTAGAGACCCCTGTGAATGCTGAGATCTCTTCAGACTCAGTAGAGCTTCACATTTACAGACAAAATTGAAATCGTTACATGGTCATGTGTGATTATTAGGCTGTGATTTATTAGTGCAGTATATATGTACATTTCAGTTCTAATGTTTGTACGGTGGCCAAGAGAGCTTAACCTGCTGCAATTTTAAGAAAACACATGCAATTACAAAAAATGCTAGCAAATTAAGAAAACTGAACACAACTGGAATTTATCAAGGGGACCTTAAAAATGTGACGGATGCTGCTGTGCCATTGCTATTGCTTAGTGAAGTTGTAGTTGTGCTGTTCTTTGAAAGTTTATTTTAACATGCTGATTCCCTTGTATTTTATTAGCCTAAATAACCATAACCTAAATATGTGTGTGAAAATGCAGAGCGTTTTCATTTGTTTGTGTTGTAGAAAAATGCAGCACATTTTCATAACTTGTTTGCATTGTGTGAAAATGCAGCTCGTTTCATTAATTTGTTTGCGTTGTGGAAAAATGCAGTACATTTTCGGAACTTGTTTGTGTTTTGAGAAAATGCAGAGGGTTTTATAAATTTGTTTGTGTTGTGTGAAAATGCAGTACGTTTTTGGAACTTGTGTTGTGTGAAAATGCAGAGCGTTTCATAATTTTTTTTTGTGCTGTGGGAAAATGTAGCACATTTTATAAACTTGTTTGCTTTGTGGGAAAATGCAGAGAATTTTATTAATTTGTTTGCGTTGTGAGAATGCAGCACATTTTCGTAACTTGTTTGCGATGTGTAAAAAATGTAGCATGTTTTATTAATTTGTTTGCATTGTGGGAAAATGCTGCACTTTTTCATAACTTGTTTGCATTGTGGGAAAATGCAGAGCGTTTTATTAATTTGTTTGCATTGTGGGAAAATGGAGCACGTTTTTGTAACTTTTTTGTGTTGTGAAAAAATGCAGCGCATTTCATTCATTTGTTTGCGTTGTGGGAAAATGGAGCACGTTTTCGTAGCTTGTTTGTGTTGTTGTGAAAATGCAGCGCGTTTTATTAATTTATTTGCATTGTGAGAAGGCAGAATATTTTCGTAACTTGTTTACATCACATGTACATAAGTATTCACAGCCTTTGCCATGAAGCTCTAAATTGAGGTCCATTACATTCTGTCCTGAATTGAGGTCCTTGAGATGTTTCAGCAGCTTAATTGGAGTTCACCTGTGGTAAATTCAGTTGATTGGACATGATTTGAAAAGGCATACACCTATCAGTGCATATCAAAGCACAAACCAAGCATGAAGACAAAAGAATTGTCTGCATCAGAGTACTCTTGACCTCAGACTAAGGCGACAGTTCATCTTCCAGCAGGACAATGACCCAAAGCACACTGTCAAAATATCAATGGAGTGGCTTCACAACAACTCTGTAAATGTCTTTGAATGGCCCAGCCAAAGCCCAGACTTAAAGCCTATAGAACATCTCTGGAGAGATCTGAAAATGGCCGTACACCGTTGCTTCCCATCAAACCTGATAGAGCTTGAGAGGTACTGCAAAGAGGAATGGGCAAAATTTCCCAAAGACATGTGTGCCAAGCTTGTGGCATCATATTCAAAAAAACTTGAGTCTGTAATTGCTGCCAAAGGTGCATCAACAAAATATTGAGTAATGGCTGTGAATACTGATGTACATGTGATTTTTCAGGTCTTTTATTTTTTATAAATTTGCAACAATTTAAAAAAATATTTTTTTCACATTGTCATTATGGGGTATTGTGTGTAGAAATTTGAGGAAATTAATGAGTTTAATCTATTTTGGTATAAGGCTGTGACATAAAAAATGTGGAAAATGTGAAGTGCTGTGAATACTTTCTGCATGCACTATTTTATCCACTGTATTTAACCTACTAAAGAACAATATAGTAGTTAATAGTAACATTGTTAACATGTTAATAATAGACATGTAAATAAAAAACTACATGCAAATAAAAAGCCATCAGGCTTTCGATTTTTATTTTTTAAAATTTAATTAATTAATTCATTCATTCTTTTTTTTTTTTGCAACCCCTGGGCTGATTACGTTATATTAAAGACATAGTAGTGTCAGATGCAGCACATTGATTTTTATGGCACCAGGTTAAACTGTCTGACACCTTTACAGCACTCACATGCTTTAAAAATAAATACAGGTCACAACTGAACATGGAGAATGGTCTCCGAGTGGCGTTCTCCAAACTTAAACGATGAATAGCTTTGGGCCTATTGGTATGTGTGTGCCGTTGTGTGCAAGGATTATATATCTATAACCACCTCAGAGAATATTGGGGGTCGCAAGTCACTGGCATTGTTATTTTGGGGGTTGTGGGCTGAAAAGCTCGGGAAGCCCTGACTTCGAAGACAAGCAAAGGGAAATGCATATAGCATTTATAGATATAACTTTTCTGTCTAAACCCAGAAAATACAGTTTTAATCAAATTTTTTTATTGTGGATAAGCATGATGAGTGAAGTCCATTATTGTCCAGGTTTTATTGTCGACACAGGAGGTCACTCGTCTTCATGATGTTTCCAGTAACGGCCTTTTAATTGATTCCATTATCGTAGCATTGTAGTAAATGTCTATTGTCATTAGCAGTGATGTAAGAGTGTAGAGGTCTTAAAAAGGGTCTTTCTTTGTGTGTTTTAATTGCCTTTGAAACTCTTTGAATACTCTAATGTCGCCTACGGGGCTAAATTGACTATTTGTGATCAGTAAAAGCAGATAGGGTCAATCGTTTGACCCAAAATGTTTAATTGAACTCGCTAAGAGGAAATCACTGACAAAAACATGCACAAGTGAAAGTGTTTTGGTGACCCTATTCTGATTTATTAGCATACCTGGCCTTTTTTCATGAAATGTGTGTCAACATGGTGTAATTTGCAAATGTCAGTGGATTGTATGGATGTGCTACTTTGTTTTGCTCTTATTTTGATAGTATATTATGGTACTTGTAGAAAAATGCTTCGCAATCGGACGCGGGATTTTGGAGATGTTCAGTTGATACCGCAGTATGTCTCTATCGAAGCGAGTGTTTTTGTGGAATGAGGTGATAATTGCATCATTATCATTCATCAGAGGCGCAGCACAGTGACTGACCCACAGGACTCGCAGCATCTCTCTTCTGTTCGTCTCTGCACGAGTCATTAGTTCATTAATGAACACACTTCAGAAAGATAATTTGCTATTTTTATTTTGTTTGCTCAGGATAAGAAGTGGATTCTCAATCATGAGGATGTCATTCTCGGAGAGCTTCTCGGCAAAGTAAGTCCTCACCGGGGTCAGAAATGAACTTTTCTGGTAACAAGCAAAATTTGCTATGTAGATTTGATTTCCAGTAGGATAATTATTATTTTTTACCTTCATTAGGGATTTTTAAATAACATCTTTGTGGTGATTTATGTAAATTTCTCGCAATCATTTAGTCACGATACTAGAAATGAAGTGAGAAATTTTAAGTTTTGAATGCATATATCTACTACATATGAATTTATATATCCTTATGGCTAGGCCCACACAGAATCTGCACTCGCAGAAATCCACAGATTTCTGAGCCCATCATTTAATCTATTTCTTTACTTGTGTTTAAATATATATTTTTCTGTTTTTATATTTATTTCAGTAATTTTATTAAATAATATACAAACGTTTACATGATTTATGTGCCCTACAGTCTTTTAGTAGATATGAGACTTGCATTATTTACCAAACAAGTGGTTCTAATTGGTTCTAATTTTTTATTTCATGTTTAGTTTTTAGTTAGTATACTGTGAATAAATTTGCAGATTTTGTACAAAATTCTGCAGAAAAATAACAATGAATGTCTTCAGATTCTGTCTGGCCCTGCTTATGGCTAACCCCTAATCCTAAAAAATGTATACTAAGAGTCCGAGCCTAGTAGTCAGTGTGCCAACATATAGCACAACTTCACTGTGGCCATCCCAAGTTTGAATTCTGACCTTTCCTGATTCCATCCCCTGTCTTCCTCTCAACTTCACTTCCTGTTAATATCCACTGTCCTATCATAATAAAGCCAAAAAAAAGAAAATCTTGAACTTGATAAATTTAAACATTTTAAAAAGTGACGTTATAGAGCACGTAAATGATTTTATGATAAAATGTTCAGATTTCTTTGCTATTGCTGTTAGTATTCTAATATTGTTGGTGAATGGAATATATTTAAACAATGTGTTTATGGTGATGTCATTCCATTGCAACTTTGGCACAGTCACCAAAAATATCATGCATTATACTGAAAGATGCTGCATAAATGATCTTTTTAACTAATATATGCTGTTGGTTTTATGATGAGAGAATTCAATGTTGTGCCGATTTTTGTGAGCGAGTGGATGCACATTTAATTAAACTCTCCAAATGCTTCTGATTGGCAGTTGCATTTTTAAGTTCGGCCTGGAGACTAATGTGTGATTAATTATAAAGTTGAGCAGTGCAAAAAGAAGAAGAAAAAAGAAAAAAAAGATCAAAGTTTAATGCCATAAATAGGTTTTTTTTAATTATTCTTTTTTCACATTTCACTTTAATTACACCAGCCTGAAATACATCTTGAGCAGTGATGGTGAGGATTCAGCTTTGCCATCACTTTAACAAATTAAATGTGAAAATACATCTTAAAGCAGTGGTTCTCAACTGGTTTGGCCATGGGACCCACATTTTTACATGGTCATTAAGCCGCGGCCCAATTTTTCAAGGAACTATATTATAATTTTAGGAATTGTAATGAATTCATTTGTATTTATTTGTTAACATACACAAGTAGTGACAGATAAATCATAAGAAAATCACCAAGACTTAAATATAAACAATTTTTTATTGATGTCATTGGACAAAATGTATCAAATTATACAAATATTACAGAGTACAATTGCGCATTTCAAAATAAACGTCCGGTATGAGCATTTCAAAATAAAAGTCCGGTTTAAGCAAAAAAAGTTAAAAAATAATGTTTTACACAAACTCCGCGACCCACTAAAAATGTTCCCCCGACCCACTTTTGGGTCGCGACCCACCAGTTGAGAAACACTGTCTTAAAGTACTAAACGGGTTTTACATCTCACTACACTGTAAAATTATCTGTGAATTTTTACAGTATTCCAGCAGTTTTCCATATTTCATGTTTTTTATTTTTTTCTCCCATTTATTTATGCTTTTGAGTTTCATAATGGGACCTTGATCTTTCTTCCAGCAATTTTTAATCTTGATAAATTTGAAAAGGTGACTTTTATAAAATTGTTTAATAGTTTAAAAAATATATATTATCTGGGTTGGTTTTGGTGCAGTGCATTTTCTGTTATTTTACAGAATTATTTCTTTACATATTATTTATTATACATTATACTGTATTTCAAATGACTAAAATGTCAATAAAAGTCACTTAGTTAACCTGCAGAGTTGAATTTGCAACATCAAATGTCGACACAGTGGAGATCAAGGTCCAATAATGCAAATTTCAATCGTAAATAAGCGGAAAACACGGAAACTGTAAGCTAACAGATATTGTTTTTACAGTGTATATAATTGTGTTACTGTGTTTTTGATCACATAAATATATCCTTAAAAATATATTTGAAAAATCTTCAGACTTTTAATCGGCATTGGATACTGTTTGATACTTACCGTATTTACATACCATGGTGGTTTTTCTTGTACATATGGTAAGACTTTTACCAAATATAAGTGTAAGTTTTCAAAAATTGCTGTGTGAAGAACTAACCAACTAGTCTAAAGAACTAAATTAAACACAAATACTAAATTTCACATAGAGTTTTGTTAATTTGTCAGATGCAATGACCCATTGTTTGTTCAAACACTATGGCATATGGTCAGAAGGCATAATAAGGTGTATGTTAAGAAAAACCTCCATCTTTGTAGTGCTTTTTGTCATTTTATTATTTTAAATGCAGACACTAATTGCTTTCGGGTTAATGTTGTTTCAGGGAAATTTTGGTGAGGTTTTTAAAGGAACGCTACGAGATAAAACGCCGGTGGCTGTGAAAACTTGTAAAGAAGATCTACCACAAGACCTCAAGATAAAGTTTCTCTCAGAAGCCAGGTGACATTTTCCATTCAACGTCAATGAATAATGTTCACTTTATTGGTCATTTTCCTAAAAATAAAGATGAGAGATGAAATAACGTGGTCATTTATGCCTCCTCTACCTCTAGGATCCTGAAGCAGTACGACCACCCTAACATTGTGAAGTTAATAGGCGTCTGTACCCAACGGCAGCCCATTTACATAGTAATGGAACTTGTGCCAGGTCAGTAAACTGGATCTTTCCCTCCGCCATTAGCCACTGAAAACCGTTCCTCATTAAAAGTTGTGTCAAACACTTGTTTGGGATGTTGGTGTCTCTTTTAATGTATTACATATTTGTAGCTCATTTATTTTGCCTTTTTTTTTGACAGGCGGAGACTTTTTATCATTCTTAAGGAAGAAAAAGGAAGACCTCAAGACAAAGCAACTAGTAAAGTTTGCATTAGATGCTGCTGGAGGAATGGCGTACCTGGAGCTGAAGAACTGTATACACAGGTACGACAAACTCAAATGCTTCAGATTTAATATTAATTATATATAAACAGCTTCTTTTAGGATATTTTATTCAAATGTTTTTATGACGATTAGCCATAATTTGCTTTTCTTTACTGAAACTAATCTGAACTATTTATGTTGTAGAACAGGAGTGACCAATCCTGCTCCTGGAGATCTACCGTCCTGCAGATTTCAGTTGCAACCCATATCAAACACACCTGTCTGTAATTATCTAGTGCTGTTCAGGCCCTAATTAATTGATTCAGGTGTGTTTGATCAGGGTAGGAGCTGAACTCAGCAGGAAGGTTGATCTCCAGGAGCAGGGTTGAGCACGCCTGTTGTAGAATCTCCATTTATTTGAGTTGTAATTTTTCATTTTTGCAATCTTTATAATTCATATAATAAATATAGAATCAAACAAAAAGTGCTTAAAGGGATTTTAATGTGCTCCTTTGATAAGTGATTTATAAGATAAACAAAAAATGTCCAAGGTAGAGGTCTGCATGGGACTTTTTTTTTATAGTCACGCTCCTTTGAGGTTTTATTCCGCACCCGACCACTCCTTCCATATTCAGTCTTTGTTCAGCTGCTGCCTGGTTAGAATAATTTTCTACCCGATACCTACCATTCCCGCTAAATTTAGATCTGGTTTCCAAAATCTCACGTTTAAATTGGGTATTACCAAAACAGAGAGCTAACAGATAAAACTGTAGGTTGTGCAAGGATTGTAGGCTAAATGCCAGTTTTGTTTGCCCCTTTGTGATGAGACATAATTGCCTCCTTAAACCTGAGGTTCCAGTCTTGTGACTACTAAAGGGTAAAACTTTTTAAGGTATTATCACATCGGTAAAAGGGTAAATTTTTCCCATTTGCATCTATAATGCACGAAAAAGACTCCCATACATCAGACTGATGTGGGTTTCCTAACAGTAAACTGACTGTTTTCTAATGCAAGCTGAACGTCCTTCAAGGACAGCACATCTTCAGTTTGCTCTGCCATGGTAAAGCCCGCTCGGAGGACCATTATGCAGACTGTGCAAATAAAATGTACTTGCAGAAAGCACTTGTCCATGTGTTCAACATGTGTAACAATTGTTAGCACCGGCTGTACCGGTGCTCAATAAGAATTTGGAAATCACAGATAATGTATGCTGTTCCAAAATACTGTCAGGATTCGGAACGCTATATTCTTAGACCGGCCGCTTCCATTCAAATTACACCAACTGCTACTGCATTTTATTCTCAAATTTATTCCCACGCTGCAAGAAATCTGGTCGGGTATGCAGACCTCTTGTCCAAGGAACTCAAAAAGTAAGTGAAAATGTTAAAAAGCCTTTGTTAATATTTACTATTGTTTTAAAAACAGCACTATTGTGCTAAAGAACTTGCCCCTGAATAAAAACTTGCCCCTGATGCTATTTCCTTTTTTTCACTTACTCTTCAAATGCCTTGGATTTTTTTGGTTTATAATTCATAATAATTGATACTTTATTGTATTACAATAAAAATATGCAATGCTATAGTGCAAATAATTAAATGGAAGTTTAATTTATATCCAACATATTAATAAAAATAGTACCTTAAAGTATGAACAAAAACAATATAATTTATGTATTATTATTATTATTATTATTATTATTATTATTATTGGTCATTTTGTGATATTGGTCAATATGTGAACAGCACAATTCATTACATTACAGAAAAGACAACAACAACAAAAAACTTGGTGGATGAAGCAGGAAAAATACTAGCTATGAAATGTACAAGTTATGAAATAACTCATAACTTGTTTTAA
Organism: Danio albolineatus; assembly: GCA_903798035.1. Taxonomy (NCBI): domain Eukaryota; kingdom Metazoa; phylum Chordata; class Actinopteri; order Cypriniformes; family Danionidae; genus Danio; species Danio albolineatus. The sequence continues at coordinate 3,344,519 of CAIGQQ010005973.1, read as the reverse complement.
AATTAAAAAAAATAAAAATGTTAAAAATAAGATTTTTAATTGGACTTTTTACCTGATCTTTATTTGAACATTACAGTAAAAGGGATGCAATACATTTATACTAAAATAAATGTTACACCAAAATACACAAAAGCAAAATTGCTTTTCTTACTTAAAGTTTTTGTCTTATTTTTAGTCAAAATATCTAAAAATTCTTAAATCAAGAAGCAGTTTCTCAACAACTATACAATATTTTTTTATTTTCAGAAATAATTAGTCAAACTTAAGTGAGTTCTACCTTAAAACAAGTTAAATAATTTACCAGTGGGTTAAGTAAAATGATCTTGTTTTCTGTTTGAAATTAGATTATTTTTTTTCCCCCACTGGCATATAGTTGAACTTGTTTTAAGGTAAAACTCACTTAAGTTTGATTGCTATTTCTGAAAACAAACAGCAGCAAGTTTACAGCAGCCAGTTGCCATTTTATTCGGCTTTTAATAAAAATTAAACATTTGTAAATGATGAATGTTGGATTTTCAGATACAAAAAATGCATTCTGTGTGAACACCCGCTTTGTTTAGAAACATTGCTTTAAATAGTAGTAATGTAATTTACAAGTCCATTCAAGTGTTGATAAAAAATGAAAAATAGTGAAATCTACATTTGCTGTAATTTACCAGGTATACAGTGCGATATCCATTTGACATGAAGTGTTGGGGTGTTTTGTAAACAACAGAGTTTTAGTTGGAAGAATCAATGGTTTTATCTTGTATATTGTGCCAATGCTGATGACAACTGACACCAGGGTGGAGATGCTTCATGATGTCCCGACAGAATTTGTCTAATCTTTTACAGTTCTCCAAAACAAGACTGTTCTATATTTTTTACACTGACCCCTAGTAGCACAAAAACTCTTGCATGCACAGCTTTCATTCATGGAGAAGCAAAAGAAAGATGATGGAGTTAGTGCTGCTAGGTGGAATTATGCAATGAATGAAATAGTTCATGGAGCTATTGCATCAATCTTTCTCTTGTCTTTTCCTCAGACAGTATATTTCACACTGCCTTGGTACAGTAGACACTGTTTGCTTATGCTCTTGTTTCTAAGTCGGTTGCTAGTTCCACCTTTAAAATGACATCATGCATGTTGTTCAAGACGACGATTGGTCTGGATATTTGTTTTGTCCACAACACCAAAATTATGTTTGGAGTTAAAACCACAAAATCTGACCATCATAAGTGACATAAACTCTGCTTTCACCTGGTATTAACATCTATTTTCATAAATCTGATCACAAGTGGAGCGCTCAAAGTAAGATCAGTTCAACAATCTGGGTGATCATTTACCTTTGATTTTAGAAAAATGGTTGGTAACACTTTAGTTTTGGTCACAATTCATGCTTGTTATCTGAAGATATTAACTGTTCGTTAGTAGTTATAAAGTGTGATTCTGCATTCCTAATCCCACAACCTAAACCTAAGATATACTTTACTAATTACATATATATAATAAATAGCTAATTAGTAGTTTATTAAGTTAGTAGAGTTAGTTAATGGTTTGTTAATACCGTCAATCTTGGCCAAAACTAACGTGCAACCAAACGGTTTTGAATTGCTGAATTCATTGCGGATGTGAGTACAGAATAACTCTGTGTGCAATATTCCACAGTAAGTTAAACAATCACTCGTATAGTGCATCAATCTCAGCTGACTAACACCCCTCCCAGGTCATAATGTTTGCCTGGTAACACCCTTGATTCGTATGCAGGTGCTGTATTAATTGGACTTGGAAAATGAACAGATAACATTAAGCTATGTCATAAACTGTCCAGTCTTGTTATATATATTGGTCAGCATAGCCTATATGAAAAAAAGAATGACTTATGATTGTGAGGCTAATCATATAGGGCTTAATTCAGTATGTGCTCTTAATCCTTTTTTCTATCTAGAAACAAAGCATCTATTACAGCGGTCTCAAACTCACGGCCCGTGGGCCAATTGCAGGACGATAGTTTGTGGCCCCGCCTTAATTTGAAAGTTTAATGTTAGTGTGGCCCACGAGTTTGATATGTATAGCATTTTACAGTTTGTGTGTAGAGTTGAACGAACCCACCGATCACGGTGGGGTATATGACTCTCGGGGGCGGGACATCAGCTGGACTTGACGCAGGCAGTGAAACATTTCTCAATGAGCGAAAGTTACAGCAGCGAGTGTTTTCTTCTGTGCCTGCTGGCTGCCTCGTTTCTAATTGGCACGCTTTGTCCCAGCGCGCTTCATTCACAACACTTCAAAAAAGTTTTTTTAAGTTGCTGCCTGGCGGGACATTAAAATATATAAATGTATATAATTTAGTGCTTAATTTGAGCCAGATCTTGCCGGATTGCGTTATGGGAAATGTCAGATATTTGCATTTTACTTTCTGGTATTTATTTTAATTGATTCAGCAGATAAGTAAGGAACTCAATGCAGCCTAATGTAGTCGTCTGCAGTCACATATCGATACCTGTCCATCAGCAATAAGAGTCACCAGTAACCTGGACCAATTATAGAGTCGCATTATTTGTGAGTCATTTGTATCGCCCTTCCTGCATTGTATTTGCATTGCCTCACACAATCAACATTACATATATTTTTATATGATGTAAAAGTTGGCAAAATAAATGAAAACAACAGTGTTGCTGCTTTTTCCTGTAACAACAGCATGGCGGATAACAGTAAGGCCCAATCCCAATTCTACCCCTTAGCCCTTTCCCTTCCCCTTAGCCCTACCCCTCGTTTTGCGCGTTCACGTCAAGGGGTAGTGGTGCCCCAATTCTCTTTAGCTTGAAGGCGTAGGGCTAAGGGCAAGGGGTGTACACCCCTTTGAGCGAAGATTTTTCAGGACCACACTTAAAACGGAGGGGTAAGAAAATGTCCCAGAATGCACCTGCCACAGCGTCAGGATAGCTGAACCCTGATGTAAGGAGATCCACAAATTAGTATTTTTTGTCATTATTACGAATTTTTACGACAAACAAACATTTGTTTTAATATATTCATAACCGCGTTCGTGTTTTACCGTCATGCTTTAAAAAAAAAAAACGATACATTTCGCGATCTTTAATCCATAATCATAACTCACGTACAGCGGTCTCAGAACATTCTGACACACGATGACACTCGAATACCCTGTCAGTAATGTCTAGTGGCTGGGAATGCCTTTTTACTGTGTCTGCTATAATGTTAATGTTGTTTTCGTGTGTTACATTGATGAGTATGGCCACAAAGTAAATGCACAGTACAGTTATGATCTTATTGCCACATTAGATCATTATGATAACATAATATACGCCTTTAGTGATTTCCTGAAGATAAACACCAAAAATAACACAACTGGAATAACTACAGCAGTCGCGATCGTCTGATCTCATATGAAGCAAGAGATCGCGATGACATGACGTGTGCAGGTGTTGAAGTGCTGTCCCAATTCTTAGGGGTAAATTCTGAAGCCCTTCCCCTTAACCCTCAGTTGTAAGGGCCAAGGGGAAAGGGAAGGGCCAAGGGGTAGGGGTACAAGAATAGAATTGGGATTGGGCCTAAATCTAATTATTACTACTACTACTACTACTACTAATACTACTACTTATTACTGATTGATATATTTTTTTATTAATTTATAATTTGTTTATTTTTTCATCTTATTTTGTGTTTGAAAAAATACAGTCTTCTCAAATCCAATCTTCTCCTTTTATTTTTTGAACACAAAATAAGATGAAAAAATAAACAAATTAAAAATGAATAATTAATAATATAATTCCTTGTGGAAACCTGATGCGGCCCAGCCTCACCCAGACTCGGCCTCAAGCGGCCCCCAGGTGAATTGAGTCTGAGACCCCTGATCTATTAGGACCATAAAGTCTGATTATAATTTATTGTGAAAAACACTTATAGAGAATAAATATTTCAAACCTGACTCTGTAATTTAACCTGTAAATAAACGGTTCTCAAAAACACACAAAAAGAAAGTTACCTGCATCAGCCAAAAGGAGTTTGAAAGTATCAACAAAAATCTAATATTTTACATCGCTACTAAACTCAACATGGTCCAAATAAAAGAAAGGTCAAGTACTTTTTATTTCCAAAGTATTTAAGTGTATGTATTATAGCCATATTTTTGTTGACTTTCTGGAATAGCTACCTATTTAAACAACTCTACTGCAAGATTTTTTACATGTGTGTCATTAAAATGTCTACAGATCCTTAAAACTGATCGGAGATCAGGTAAAAACAACTGAAAGTTTTTTAGGGATTTACCAATGGTTGGCAATCTGATTGAACAAGCATAATTCATGTGGATCTTATGGTATTACACACATTGCCTCCAAAAAGACAACCACTGAATTTTCAAAACATTTCGAAACAGTAATGACGTAACAAAGCCTCGTTTACTGACATCATGTGACCATACCGATTTGATATGCACTCTGAACCCCTGATTCAAAAGCAGCCATCATTACTCTTAAGGCCCAAGCTGTTTTTTTACATGCATTATTTGTTTCTCTCTGCTATTTGGGCTTATTGGAACCTAATTAGAATAAAACCTAAGTATCATCTTTTGACATGATGTACTTTTTAATGAAAAATGACGTCCATATATGTGAACATGTTTTGACACACATTTTTTTTTACCCATTTTGGACAGTTAAAAATAGTGTTTGGGACATTTCATGTGCTACAAAACAGTTGCAGGATGACACTTTATGTCGGTAACAAAATATAAAACATTCAAAGTATACAATTGTAGACATAAGAGCTAAAATGTGCTGTCCACGTAAGTGGCCATTAAGCCCTAGGAGGTTAAGACAAGATGGCAGCAGAGGTAGAGTTTTTCACAGTGAAAATAGAGGACATAAACTTTGACATGGCATGATTTAAGATCTACAGTAGATGTTTCTTTGGAGTTTCTGCAGTTCCACTGTATTTGTTTGCCTTTTGTTTTTATAACTCAGCTCAGAAAATGTAATGTGGCAAGATTTTTGTTTATCGGTTATCTGCTTTAAATATAAACATATATCTGTTATAATGGTGCCAAAATGGCAGCATGGTGGCTCAGTGGTTAGCACTCTCGCCTCACTGCAAGAAGATTACTGATTTGAGTCATGGCTGGGTCAGTTGGCATTTCTGTGTGGAGCTCACACGATCTCCCTGTGTTGGCGTGGGTTTCCTCCGGGTGCTCTGGTTTCCACCAAAGTCCAAAGACACGTGCTATAGGTGAATTGAATTAACTAAACTGGCTGTAGTGCATGTGTGTGAATGTGAAACTGTATGGATGTTTCCCAATACTGGGTTGCAGCTGGATGGGCTTCCCCTGTGTAAAACATATGCTGGATAAGTTGGCGGTTCATTCCACTGTGTCGACCCCTGATGAATAAAGGGACTAAGCCGAAGGAAAATGAATGAATAGATAATGGTGCCAAAAAACATTGCCAGTGCACCTTTCTTTTTCGTGATATAAACAACTGGAAAACAACAAGACTGAGCGGCACCATTCCTCCTGCTTCTTTCTGGTGGTGATTTTAATTATTTATTTATTTTTTAAACTGTGAAATGGGCTTTGGTGCATTGGGCTGTTGAGGCCGGAGCCAGCCTGCTGAATACACGTCGCTCACAATTGAGTCTGAGAAATGAGCTCCGACCGCTTTCACAGCCACGGCTCTATCAGCACCCCGCTAAAATCCATTTACTATCAGACATGATCATGTTAGAGGCGGCAGCAGCTGGAGCACCTTTCTGTCAGATCACCGCTCTCTTCTCCGCCGCCCCCCACTGTCTTTCCCCATCTCATGTCAGCAAGGCAATTTTTGGGATGTGACAAGCTAATATGGCTGTGTGGCTGAGGATGTCTGCTCAGCATAAACGCCCCGCGGTGGATGGAGACCAGAATCTTAAATCGCTGCTCTGGGATGGAGGAGTTTTAGAGAGTCATCTTCCATGTCTGAGAGAGATGTTCTGAATATGATTATCAGCTTTTGTAGGTGTTTTAAAGATGTGATTTCAAATTCTGACTTGAATAGTTATTGGCTTTTTTAAAATTCGTGTCACACTCACACTCTTTGTTTAAACTACTTATTTAAAATGAGGAAATGTTTTATGTTAAATCCATGCAAATTTGTTAAACAAAATTAAGCTAACTTAATCGATTTGTGTTAGGACAACGTGAAGGAATTATGTGAAACCCTGTATATTTTACAGTGCACTCAGTAGCTGTATGTTAATTCTAATTTCATAATGCTCGTGCGATAAATGTCTCTCTTCATGTCTGACAGTAACCGGCTTGTTATATTTTGTTTCAAGCAGCAGTCACATAAATATATTTTTAACTTGTTTATTTTGCACCTCTCCAAAAATGAGGTCATCTACACTATACACCTGGGCTCTGACTTATAAAGTCTGCATATAAACCCTCTTAAAATTAAAGCTACATTGCAATACATTTTAATTGACTTAATAATGATTATGGCTCATGCCATAACATACGAACATATGATGTTTTAAAGTGTTAAGTCAATATTTAAGTTAAATATGTTTACTTAGAAGTTACTTACAGCTACACACATACTCCCATCAAGGTTTTATAGATCACAACGTCTGCGGAAGTGGCATATGCACATTTCTACCTTTTTATTTATTTTTATTTTTTTTGTTAAGTGTTGCAGGTTGAATTTATTTCAATTAAATTCAGGTATTTTTTATTTCGGTTCTCAGTGCCTTACATTATAAAATAAATAAGCATAGTTACTGAAAAATGCATAGGTCAAACTTATTATACCAACCCTTTATTATAATTAACTGATAAGCAACACTTTATGTTAAAGTTGATGATAATTAATAAACAAAATTACATTGAGACATTTCCCAAAATATACAAACATATTTCCAAACATATGTGATTACAAAAATACACCTTCCAACTATTACTTCAGTATTTTGACTGTACATTCTGTTTTTTTTTCTTGTATCTTATAATTATTTTTTCATTTGCAAAGATGCACTTTTTTCAGTTCCCTAAATGTATTCTATTTGATTTATCTATAGCTCTAATACAGTTGAAGTCAAATTTATTAGCCCTCCTGTGAATTTCTTTTTCAGATATTTCCTAAATGAGTAAAGAATTTTTCACTGTATTTTCTATAATATTTTTTTCTTCTGGAGTCTTGATTTTTCTTCAAGTCTTGTTTGTTTTATTTCGGCTAAAATAAAAGAAGTGTATATTTTTTTAAAAACATTTTAAGGTAAATATCATTAGCCCCCTTACACTAACTTGCCTAATTAGTTAAGCTTTTAAAAAGCACTTTAAGCTGAATACTAGTATCTTGAAAAATATCTAGTAAATGTACTGTCATCATGGCAAAGATAAAAGAAATTAGGTATTAGAATTTAGTTGTTAAAATTATTATGTTTAGAAATGTGTTGGAAAAAAATTTCTTTCTGTTAAACAGAATGTGGTGTAGAAATATACAGAGGGGCTAATAATTCAGGTTTATTGATATAGCACATTTACAATGTAGATTGTGTCAAAACAGCTTCACATAGAAGTTTAATCTGGGGTCGTCACAGTGGAATGAACCGCCAACTTATCCAGCACATGTTTCACATCTTTTAGATTGTGTTCAGTTCAGTTGAAGTTCAGTTCAGTGTGGTTTCATTTTCACTGCTGAAAATTCAAATACTGAAGAGCAAATGAATCAATGCGCAGCTCCACAAGTCTCAAACCAAGCAAGCCAGTGGCAAGGGAAAAAAACTTCATCAATGGACAAAGTGAAGGAACAAAAACCTAGAGAAAAAACAGGCTCTGATTCGGTTGAGCTAATAATTCTGACTTCAACAGTTAGTGCACATCGTCTGTCTTCTATCACCCACACTTTTTCACATCTACTTTGAGCACATCATGATTGACACTCTGGAGCATCACTATGGCACAGTAAACATTGGAGTGCACAACATCACCTATCTTCGCTTTGCTGATGACATTGATGGCTGGCAGTGAGGATGAGCTTGCCACATTAGTGAAAACCCTTGATGAAACCTCCCCCAGATTCAGTATGGAGATAAGTGCAGAGAAGACTAAGTTAATGACAAATGATGTCAAACAAATCTCAACCAAGATCAAAGTCAGTGGACAAGAACTGGAAACTGAAGTCAGTTCAAGCACTTAGGATCTGTCATTAGTGAAGAGGGATCAAAAATAGATGTCAACTTCTGCTGTATCAAAGCTAAGACCCATTTGGAGAGACAAAAATATCCATCTAAAAACAAAAATCAGGCATCTGTGGGCACTAATCCTCTCAATCTTGTATGTATCTATCTATGTATGCTTGCAACTCGGTAAGTAATACAGCCGCTTGAAATGAGATGCTATAGAACCATCCTTGTCATCCCTTGCAAAGATCATATCACAAATGAAAAAGTGTGTCGGCTGGAAGCTGGCATGTATGAAATCCTCCTAATGAGTGTCAAAATGGTATGACCATGTCACTCAAGCCAACAGTCTTACAAAAAAAGTTGAATTGCTGTTGTCTACGTTAGTAATATTTTAAAATACATGTAAACCTGTGATGTTGAATTTGCAGCATCATTACTATTGTAGGTTTCACTGTCAAAGAATCCTTCAGACTTAATTCTAATGAGATGATTTGATGCTCAAGAAACATTTTTTTTTGTGATTCTATGAAGAATGTAATGTTTAATTTAAACAAGAAATGGTTTGTAATGTTATGAATGCCATTTATGCCACTTTTGATTGAAATTAAATTAATTATTTAAAGCTAAGTAAAATACACAAATAATACAATTGAAGACATTATCTTCAAAATGTCTGTTTTATTAAAGCTATAGTTTACCCATTGCTGTTAATTTACTAACCCTCAGGGCCTTTTTCAGAAGAACATTAAAGAATAATTTTAGCTGAAACCAGCATCCTCGGTGAAGACTGGCTACTGGCACTTTAGTGCAAAAAACATTCAGAAATTAGTACCCATGATATATCGGGTATATATTCACCGATGATGTATTGAGGTCTTAAGCATCAAAACGAGCTACCACTTTAACTTCCCTTTTAATTCATACATTATCATTTTGGCTTAGTCCCTTTATTAGTCTGGGGTCGCCACAGTGGAATGAACCGCCAACTTATCCAGCACATGTTTCACACAGCGAATGCCCTTCCGGCTGCAACCCAACACCGGGAAACACTCATACACTCTTGCAAACACACACATACACTACAGCCAATTTAGATTATTCAATTCACCTATACCGCATGTCTTTGAACTTGTGGGGGAAACGGGGGCACCCAGAAAAAACCCACGTGAACACAGGGAGAACATGCAAATTCCACACAGAAATGCAAACTGACCCAGCTGAGGGACCTTCTTGCAGCGAGACGATTGTGCTACCCACTGCACCACCGTGACGCCCTTTCCCTTTTAAAATACTTAATTAATTATAAATGTTTGCTAATTTTCAAGGTTTTGAAATAGTTTATAATAAAAGTGTGGAAATCAACAGATTCCTCCACTAGTCTGAAGAGTTTTTGCCAAACCTAAACATAATTAAACGAATCTTTTACACATGCTCAGAAACATCACTGCTCGTCCAGGATCTCATTTGTGATGTTACTGGATGTGAACGGATAATAAAATGATCCAGCCTTATAAAACAAGCAGAAATCTCTGTGTTACTCTAAAGATTTGTAAAAGGCCTGCAGTTAAGACTGCTTGAATGGACTTCAACTTGTTTCAAACCGTAAGAAAGAAAAGGGATGATTTTGTTGGCAGATGTGATGTTTTGTCCACTCACAGTCATGATTGTGAGCTCCAGTCTCTCTAGGATTTTCTAGATTTTGCGTTGAACTTGTGTTAATTCAGAGGAGCTTTCTGGTTTTCCAGTTGTAATTAGCAGTTTAAACTAGACACAAAAATAGCAATTTGGTGCACCTGTTAATTACTGTATATGACCTCAAATGTAAATCAGTTTTCACAATAATGGTCAGTATAAGACTAGTCACCCCTAGCCCCAGTATAGTGCAAACCAAAAGATATGCAGCCGTTAAACGCACAGGAAGATCCTGACCCACAAGCTAAACATGTTGCTCCTTTCTCAAAATCTGCCCGTTAACTACTAAATACTATAGTCATTTATAATAAATACTATAATGTTTTTGATCTGTCCAATAGTAAAGTAATTGAATCTGTTATGGTGAATCTACAGTGGCTGTGGTAAAATGAATATAAACAAATGACTCAATACTAAACTGACGTTTTCTATAGCTATTGCATATATTATACTACTACACAGCGTTATGTTTTTACTGTTATGAATTACTGTCGTATTTTTCATGTTGGTGGCTGAGAAATAAAAAAGTGTGCTACCAGAACACCTGCGCCTCTGTGCGACACTTTAAAAGTCTAGAATTACTTTGTTAAACAGTTGCAAATAATGCCAATAGCCATAAACACTTTTAAAATACTTATAATTTTTAAGGTTATTCATCTATAATTTGATGTTTAAAAGGTAGATGTCCTTTTATATATTCTATTCAATGTCCTATTAGGTAAATGCCCAATTATAAACTTTGACACCGGTGAGGTGGAATGTAAATGTCATTGTAAAATGACTTCAATGTTATTTGTCAATTTGTAAATGTATATTACAATGGCAAAAATGATTGAGGTCATCAAGTATTGCACGATATATTGGTTGTTGTGACAGGCCTACATTCATTATTATTATTATTATTATTATTATTATTATTATTTTATTTTTATTTTTTTGTTGTTGTTTTTTTAAGATGTCTTCACATTTCAATTTCAATACCTAATTATTGAATCATTTAAATTACTATAAATAGTTAAATATTGCTAAGAATAAAAGTCTTTCTTTTTCTTTTTTCTTTTTTTGAAAGAGTGTACTTTCATTATTATGCTATTTTATTGTCATACAGTGTTGCCAGATATAGCAGAATTATTCCAGCCCAAAAGCTGTCTAAAACCCGCCCAAACACACAAAAAACGCCCCAAAATATTGGATTAATATTTTATTTAATCATCATTGATTTAAATCGAAATTAACCTTGTTACTTTAACTGTCACAATTTTAACCATATAGCAAGGAATACCAGCAGTCCCAGAACCACAACATAACCAGATCACACACACCCCTCTCATCCACACACTGCACTTAATGTTGTGTAGATTAAACTACCTACAGTATATGTTTTACTTTCGAAATGGGGTATAAAATAATACTTAGCTTTTTAAATTATTTTGAACATAATAGGGTGCTGCTTGTCAAGCAGAAAACATGTTTGTTCTTGCTGTCAATTGCGCAAAAAATTATCGATAAGTGTTGTGATGAACCACTGTGAGTTTCACTGCAGCCACTCCGTGATACGTGTACACGAGAAGGGGAGTCAGATTTGTCCGGGGATAGGCCTACATCATTTGATTAGATTTTGATACAACTTTCCTTCACCTCCTCTTGCGGGTGGGCCCACGCGGTTTGTGCTATGCACTGGTCACTACTAACTGTAGTGACCATAACAGAGTAGGAGCACTCAGTTATGCTTTCTTAAATAAGTTGCAAGTAAAATTTACGTTTCAAAACCGCCCCAATTTCGTCAATCCGCCTATGGCATTTATTACCTGCACAGTCAAATTCAAAAACGCCTAACCTGGCAACACTGTTGTCATACTGGCATTATTTATAGACCAGAAAAAGGTCTTAAAATGACAATAATAAGACAGTTTAGCACACAACAAAAACTAGATAGTGTGACAGGCCAAGCCATGTAGTGTATGCCAACTGACTGACTGACAACTGAATCAAATGTAATAAATATTTTAGTGTAGTTTTCATAATGCTAATGATTTCGCTGATGTAGAAGAGATCATTCAACAAAGTTTCGATTGTTGTGATGGTGGTTATGAGCGAGAGACCTTCTGATTTCCCTTATATAAATTACAGTGCCCAATGTTTCTTAAGTTCAAAAATTGAAGTGCTTTCTTGTGTGTGTATTTTAACAGCAAAACAACACAAGAAGTCCTACAAATATTGTTGAATATTTAGTGAACAATTGTCGCAAAATTGACTATTTTAGTTTACAAAAAATCCCAAACAATACATAGTCCAGCGAAACCCTGAAGGGACTGATTTCTAGCATTTCTCTCAATCTTGCAGAGACCTGGCTGCTCGCAACTGCCTCGTGGGCGAGAATAACGTGCTGAAGATCAGTGACTTTGGGATGTCCCGACAGGAGGACGACGGCATCTACTCCTCATCCGGACTGAAACAGATCCCAATCAAGTGGACCGCACCAGAAGCACTCAACTATGGTAGGAAGACCAAATCAATAAATTTTATGTCTTTTATGTATGTTTCGAAATGATCATTTTTCACTACTTGAAGCAAAGCCTGTTTGAATTATATCATTACTTTTTTATTTTTTATGTGTTTTGATAGTGTGTGTTTGGTTATTAATTGAGATTCTATTAAATAGAACACTCACGTTCACAAATGTTTATATTTAGCTTTTTGTAGGTTTAATGTTTGAGTTTGTGTTAAAGTAATGAATAAAAATGGTGTTGATTTTCAAATACGTGAGTATATTGTTAACCAATCTTCCTTACTGAAGGGAATAGGAAAAAAAATGTTCATCAGTCTGTATGTTTTACTTAAATGTTTACTTTAAATTTAAATATTTAAAATGTATATCTTATACTTGCAATGTGTATATACATTTAGTCAGTGCTTAATTTGTAAATTGCGAGGTCCCGGAACAGATCAGGGTAATGGATCCGACATGTTACCTGAGGATAGAGAGATGTCGCGGATGATAGTGAAGAGGGTTGGGGAGTCAAAGAAGAAAGTGAACAGCGGACTGGGGAGGAGGGCGATTGAGCAGGGGGATTTCAGAGGTTCCAAATCTGATGCTTTTGTCCGAACCAACTTTCAATTGCATTCAGTGATTCAACTAGAAGAGGCAATATACACAAGAAGTGCTAATTATACAGAGGAACTGTTTGTGCTCAGAGAATTAAGTGCCGGGGTAAGGAGGGACAGCGTTTTTTTTTTTTTTTCAATAGAGAGAAGAGTGTTTTCTACAGGTGGTTTGTCAAGCCCACTCACCTGTGTGAGGCACATGATGCCTCAAATGCAGTTTTTTTTTATTCTTATTTCTTTAGAGCTATGGAGTGATTGTAAGAAAGTGTCTGGTAAAAATGTGCTAAACTCTCTGTTAAGGTGTAAGAGAATAAAGAGTGTGTTTTATACAGGTGGTTTGTCAAGCCCACTCACCTGTGTGAGGCTCACTCAGAATTGTATAATGTTTTGAGGTTGTTGTGTGGTGTGCTGAGGAGTGAGATGAAAATGTGTTGGCAGTTTATTACAAACAATACATCACTTTAAACTATTAAAAATGTTCATATAAGTCACGTTTTTGATCTTTTCAGGGTTAAAAATTGTTGGAAGAAAGATCAAGGTCCCATAATGCAATACAAAAGCAGAAATGGAGAAAAAAAGTAAAACATGAGATCAGATAATACCGAAAACTGCTAATTTATGTATATTTGTTAGGGCTGTCAAAATTAGCGCGTTAACGCACGCCGATTAATTTGAAATATTAATCGCGTTAAAAAAATTAACGCGTTTAACGCAGCGGCAGTTTTTTTCTTATTTCCTGTTCTGGCCGACGTATGTTCAGGGCCGGTGCGTCCACAGAGGCGGCCGACAAGGGCGGCAGAATAGTGAGCGAACCCCCCGCGACACCTACCCCCTCCCTCGGCAAGTATAAAAGCCTCGAGGTGCGCGTGCATTCAGCAAAGGCGCGCGATGCGGCGCCAGGTGAAAGTATAAATCCAGCTTAATCCGCGACACCTACTCCCTCCCTCCCGGTCAGCACGTTTATCCGTGAACCGGTCACTTTCTTTTTCACTTTCGGGTTGAGGGCGGCGTGATCACCGTTCGCCTAGAGCAAATTTGATGAAAGCGACCGTGCGCGTTGATGACTCTGAAGGGAGTCGCTTATACCGGGTGAGCTCGCTGTACTGCCCGCGTTGTCTGTGTGTGTGTGTGTGTGTGTGTGTAAGAGAGAGAGTGTTTGTGTATGTGTGGATATCCTAACAACAGATGAAACGCCTAACATCGCAGACAGTCGCTCAAAGCAGTTTAGAGTTTAATATTTAGAGATGGCGTGACCAAAGTCCATGTTAGAAGTCTAGCCTATAGTCTTTAGTGCGTGACTTTGATGTACCCCTTGCTTCTTGCGTCCTTGTCACAGCACAAGTGGCACACAGAATTTAAGCACTGAAATTCACATGCAGATTCTGTGATTCTGCTTGTGAGAGACTTTTCTCACTCTTAGGTCACATGTCAACAGACTGGCCTGTCTTAGCAACTACCAAAATATTAAGGAGGACTAAGCAAAATTGTTTCTACTTTATAATTAATGTTCTCAACTTGCAAAACAACTTTACAATGAAAACAATTGTTTGTATTCAATACTTTGTTATTATAATTTTCCAATTTCCATATCTGCAATGCCTGTATTTTGGATTTTTTTGTAGTTCACTTAGAATCCAACATGGAAATAATGTTTGATTGTTATTGGCATTGATTGTTTTAAAATTCTAATGGCACTTACATGCCTGTGTTTTTATTTCTGTAATAAATACGGTTTTTCGTGATTAATCATGATTAATCACAGACAAAAGTGTGATTAATTAGTTAATTTTTTTAATCATTTGACAGCCCTAATATTTGTGTATTCGAATTTTTTTTTTTGTTATTTTGGCATTTGTCGTATGGTTTGAAAATAAATCTATACTGTACCTTTTCCCAAAAATGTTGCTTGATGAATTCTCTCTTTCCTTTTTAGGTTGTGATTGTCCCTATACAGTTGTAACATCCTAACTCGTGTGATGAAATGTTAAATATCAAGGGTTTTCTGCCATTCGACGATCATTGATTATTTTAATGCATTTTATGTATGTTTAGAAATGATCATTTTGACTACTACTGTCAAATGGAAACAATGGTTGTTGATATTATAGCACTCTAATGTTTTGATGCGTGTTATATGTGTCTTTCATTGAGTTGAAATGATTATTTTCTTATAAGCGATGAGTTCACATGTTAATTGAACAAGCTTTGGTCCAGACTGATGTGTTGTTTACATGACAGGGAGATACAGCTCAGAGAGTGATGTGTGGAGTTACGGGATCCTCCTGTGGGAAACCTTTAGTCTAGGAGTGTGTCCCTATCCTGGAATGACCAACCAGCAGGCCCGAGAACAGGTGGAAAAAGGTACAATGCTGTATATTTAACGTTTAATGTTAGAATGTTACGTTTAATGCGTAATAACGTTTAATGTTAGAATGTTACGTTTAATACGTAATAACG
>CAIGQQ010005973.1:3306786-3322219 GCA_903798035.1 Danio albolineatus | reverse complement strand
CCTTATATGGTGAGTGTGTGCGTACGCAAATGAATAAACCTGGATGTGATGATACATAAAAGCCCTTCTATGGTGAGGGCGATGTGTAATCCCTGTCATGTTACAGTATTGCAACACACATTCATCAACTGTGTTGGATTAATCATTAAAATTTGCACATACAGTATGTACCCGTCATCATAAGAGTAGACCATACACACTCTTTATAGCATAATTTCCTATAGTATCACACACTGGTTTGGGTTTAGAATGATGGGATTTAAATGTTTCAATGCTATCCTGGAGGGACTGATTAAGAATACAGTAAGGTTAAGAATGAATTCATGTGCTGTGCATAAACAAATTCAGAATAAGATTTCCTATGCCCATAAACCCATGTTATTAGCAGTGGTGTAAAGTAACTAATTACAAATGCTCAAACTACTGTAATTGAGTAGTTTTTCTCAGGAATTGTAATTTACTGAGTAGTTTTAAAAATGTGGACTTTAACTTTCCCTTGGGTACATTTTTAGAGCAGTATCGGTACTTTTACACCTCTACTGTCCTTCAGCCAGCAGTCACTACTAGGCCTGTCACAATAATCAATATATCGACTTATCGCACAATACATGTACATGACCTCAATAATTTTTGGTGATGCAATATATCGCCCATACGTAAAAAAATAATTCTAGCAACATTTTAGCTGATTGCACAACCTCTCTATCAGAGGTGTCAGTGTGCTTAAAAAATAAAAAATAAAAACACTAGTATTTATCATTTATTTTGATATGGGTGCCTGACAACTGAAAATAGATCTGGTAGCAGATATCACAGCCTCTGTTACTTTTTTACCTTGCATTTTTTTTGTTAACATTTATTATTATTTATTTAAGATATGCGTTTTCACATTCTGATTCCAGTGCCTAATCATTAAATTATTAAAATGACTAAATTAAATACTCTTAAGAACAAAATATGATGTGTTCTTTTGAAGATTGTACTTGTGTTATGATGCTATTATATTGCCATTCTGGCATTATATAATGAGTGGCCTAAAATGGTCTTAAAATGACAATAATATCGTTTATCGCAACATATTTTGGTGCAATATATCGTACAACAAAAATAGATATCGTGACAGGCCTACTCACTACTTTATTTCTTTCTTGTCTATGGTCATTGTCTAAAGTAGAAAGATCAGTCCTGTGATTCCTGTCCAATTAAATCACACATGGAATGTAAATCACATCATACTGAACAACCTCAAGACATGGGCACCTTGTAAATGCAGCAAACCTTTTGGAAACATTAAAGATGTCCAAGATCTACCCGCAATGATCCAGAGAGTGTTTATAGACTGCATGTCACTGAAACTTATGGATGTCGACTGTATGATGACTGAAATCACCAAACAGCCTTAAGCAATCACTAAATGGAACGAATGAAGAATGGAAGGAAGGGCCAAATAAAAGGAAGGACCGAACAAGGAATGGAAGGAAGGATCAGAGAACCAAATAAATGAAGGAAGATTTAAGGACGGACTGAACAGACTAAGGAAGGAAAGAAGGAACAAACGAATAAACAAAGGACCTAATGCAGGAAGGAACAAAAATATGAAAGAAAGAATGAATGAACAAATGAAGGGAGGAAAGAAGGAAGGACCAAACGAATGAAGGAAGAATTCAAGGAAGGACTGAGCAAACTAAGGAAGGAAGGAACGATCAAACGAATGAATAAACAAAAGGGCCTAATGTAGGAAGGAACAAAAATATGAACGAACGAACGAGTGAACGAAGGAAGGAGGGAACAAACGAATAAATAAAGGAAAGAGAAAACAAACAAATAATTGAAGGAAGGTTGGAAGGAACGAATGAAAATAGGAAGATCCCTAAATACACTACATGTTGTTTGTTCGGGCATGTGTAAACGTAACATTCTGTAAACGCATCAACTTTTTACAGTGTAACGCTCACTACTCATGAGTACTTTTGAAAGGTCTACTTTTTACTCATACTTTAGAGTAATATTTACAACAAATACTTCTACTCCACTTACACTACAATTTTGGGCAAGTAATGGTACTTTTACTGGAGTATGATTCTTCAGTACTCTTTCCACCACTGGTTATTAGCATTTAAGACCCATTGAGTTTGTTGAATCAGGACGCCATTGACACGCCATTAGTGAAAGTGCCTACAGCTGCTCTAATTGATCATCCAGCCAATCAAATCTGCAGGAGCTTTATTTATTTTGAATAAATCTGCTAGATTACGGTCACGTTGATGGCATCTTTTAAATACACACAGTGTAATAAACCTGGTTTGCACGAGTACAGCAAACAAATCCTTAAGAGTCTGCAATAAGTCGTCCATTTATAAAGACGGGGTTACAGTTACCCAGCAGCCTCACACCTGTGCTTTTCTTTATTATTCCGTGCTGCTGCTGCTGCTTTTCTCCACAGATGCCGCCTCTAAATAACACGACATTGTGCCGTTTATTGCAAAGGCAATTGGCGCGTATTCAAAGCCATCTCATATTTATAGTCCCCCGCCACCATCACACTCTCCAGTTCAGACTGTCACACACACTCACTTCAGCAAACGATAATGCTCCCGAAGGTGCTTTTGTGAAAACAACCCATTCAGCGGACATCATTTCGATGATTTATACAAATACGTTTATGAACTACGGTGAAATTTACCGCATGCTTATTATCATTCCCATCCAGCTCTAGAAGTTGCAATGCAGCTGAATGAAGCGTGAAGAGAGTTAAACGCCTTCAGAAGTCATAGCAGTCATCATTTACACGCTGAATTGAGGAAAAAAAAGCAAGCGTTCCTTGAACCGAATGGGAGCTTTTATTGAGGGATTGCGTTTGGTTGTTTGACTTGACATGACACGCGAGATGTTACTGTAAATACATGTTATCGTTTAGCCTGGATGTACAAAAACATTAATTGAAACATGAATAAATATGCTTCCTACGAATATATATATATATAGGCATTCATATTTTCTCAGAAAATAAGTTTTAGTTTGCCACGTTAGGACCATGAACTGCAGCACTAGGTTAAAAGGAATCTGAATGCTAGTTCAGGCTGCTGCTTTCCAGCAAAAAGAGATTTTAGATGGGAATTTGTGTGTGTGATTATTTATTACTGGGATATCTCTCTGCGGGATGGTTTCGATGGGAGTGATCGAATTATTGTCGTTCAGCACGTTCCCCCAGACGCACTGTGAGTGGATGGAGGAGCTTCTTGTTCGGAGCTTAAAGGCGCAGGGTCGGTGGTCACTGCCGGGGTCAGAACATGGCGACACACTGGACACGTGCCAGACTGAAAAAAATCACAAAGAGACAACATGTGGTTATTATGACCAAGCTATCACATTGTGAACGTCTGCCCCTTAAAGTGATAGTTCCCCCAAAACTCAAACCCATGTCATCATTTTTTGCAATAAGGATTCAGTTCATTTTCCTTTTATAAAGAAGTTGTAAAATGTTGGAAACTTGTGACCATTGGCATCCATAGTATCTGTTTTTCCTACTGTGAATCAAAGGTCACGGGATTCTAGCATTCGTCAAAGGCTGCATTTACACTGCAATTCCGATTTTGTGACTGTATCCAATATTTTTAATAACCAGTTTACATCATCTTTTAAATGTGACTCGTGTCCGATTATCTACATTTACACAGCACATGGCAAAGGCGCAATGACCCGGAAAAAAAAGAAAAAGAAAAGAGCAGGCGCTGACTGACAGCTGATAATAAAAGTGCGCTCTTTTCTCCGTTCCTGTATTTAATCTGTTCAAAGGGTTTCATTTGAATCTTTTTGACAAGTTGTCTTACTATCGTTTATGACAGAAAAGCTCTCATTCGGCCATCTTTTAATCTAGGTCTTTTTAAACCAGTAGGCATTTTAATATAATGTCCATGGTGTGATTTAAGCATGTGATGTATGCAATAGTTTTATATTAGTTTATATTGGTTACGTAATGATATTGTGCTCTCTTGCTCTCTCTCTCTCTCTCTGTAACACGCCTAAATACTTGTGCTACACGACAATATAAAAGCTTTTTTAGTCCTCGTGTATTAGATTTAATGTTTGCTGAAATCTGTTCGTCATTCGCTATGATTTTTAAATGATGCACTACTTGAATTTACACATGAAAATTCGATCTACCTGCTTACACTGCAGAGACGGATACAATTCATATCGGATAAATTTCCACATATAAACGAGGCCTGAATCTGATTTGAGTAAATCGGAATCCATGTCATTTTTTCCTGCTTCCACATACGAGAGCCATTTTCGATCTGTGCCACATGGGAGAAAAAAACCCCACTTAACCCATGCAGTGTAAATACAGCCAAAATATGTTCTAGTGTACTAAATTAGTAAATGCTGAACGAATTTTTCATTTTGGGTGAACTATCATTTTAAAATGGAGATTTTTTTATTATTATTGATTAAAATCAAGTGTTAGTTGATAATACATGGTTCCCACTCTTTTATAAACAGCCGATTCAAACATTTTTTTATAGTGCCATTAATTTCAAATCAAACACCTTTGTATTTCACACCCCAGCATATGTAGTACTAGGAAAGTCCTAACTACTTAATATTTCGCGTACACTTAATATTTACATAAAAAAAAGCGTTAGTGAATGTCGTTTTTAAAAAATGTAGACCATTATAAACAGTCATGTTTTTGTTGAATACAAACTATTAATATTCAAATATATAGTGCATTATTTGTCAAAGTTCATTTATTTTAAATTAAACAATTGTTGAAAGAACAGCAGAAACAAATTTAATTTCAAATTTAATTCAAGTACTTTAAAATGACCTACACTACCTGATAAAAAAGTCATCACATATCCAAGTTTTAGGAACACAAAATAATAACTTAACTTCTAGTTGATTATTTGGTATCAGAAGTGGCTTATATGAAAAGCAAAGGCCTCTAGATTACGCTTATATGACCTAAATAAAATATGATCATGCCTTGGTTTCATTATTTAATTAGGACAGTAAGGTCTGATTTTGCTTAGACAAGCCTTGTCGCTTAACAAGAATAATGTACAGTATAGAATATAAAGTCATGCTGCAGTAGAAACAGAATTAATATTGCGTACGAGTCCCATGAGCTTGGATGACTGCATCCATACTTCTCTGCAATGACTCCAATAACTCAATAATAAAGTCATCTGGAATGGCAAAGAAAGCGTTCTTGCAGGACTCCCAGAGTTCATCAAGATTCTTTGGATTCATCTTCAATGCCTCCTCCTCCATCTTAAACCAGACATGCTCAATAATGTTAATGTCTGATGGCTGGGCTGGCCAATCCTGGAGCACCTTGATCTTTGCTTTCAGGAACTTTATGTGGAGGCTGAAGTATGAGAAGGAGCGCTATCCTGCTGAAGAATTTGCCCTCTGCTGTGGTTTGTAATGTAATGGGCAGCACAAATGTCTTAATACCTCAGGCTGTTGATGTTGCCATCCACTCTGCAGATCTCTCGCACGCCCCCATACTGAATGAAACCCCAAACCATGATTTTTCCTTCACCAAACTTGACTGATTACTATGAGAATCTTGGGTCCATGCAGGTTCCAGTAGTTCTTCTGCAGTATTGGTGATGATTGGGATACAGTTCAACAGTTTTGCCACTTTTCCAAATGATCATCTACAAGTCAAGTAATTATTTGTTGCTCTTACAACTGAGATCGACGACAAGACTTTTGTCAGGCAGTGCATGTTTGCGCAGACCTTGAATCCAGATATCTGAAATTCAAGTACTTTCGAGGTAACCCTGATATTAGCTCAGGACAAGAAATTATTAACAGACAAACTAGAGAGCCACAGGCAGATAAACCAAATGCTTTTCTTCTTACATTTGTTTTGTTTCTAAAATAATATCAAAAATATAAAAAATTCTTAAATGAAGAAGCATTTGATAGACAAGCAAAACACATGGGTTTGTTTTAAGAAATACAACAGAATTAAGTTAATTTTTCCTTAAAAACGAGCTAAATATTTTGCCATTGGGGTAAGCAAAATGATCTTATGTCAAAAGGAAAAACATGATTATTTTGATTACCCCACTTAAGAAAATCTTTTTTTTTTTGTGCAGGAATGCAGACCTCAAGTGCCAGAACTGAGGACTTGTTATGCGTTATAATTTTAGTTATTTTGTCTCTTTTAAAAGCTCTAAAAAAAGAAAAGAAAAAAAACAAGAAAATACCTTTCTGAGCCAGAGAGTGACACAGAGTTTATGGAACATGTGGCGGCACGGCAGCAGGGTGGCAATCTCATCTTTGACGTATTCACAACAGCAGATGGCACAGCACTGCTCCTGCTCTGCACAACCAAAAACAATGTGTGTGTCAATGCTCCATCCTAAACCTACCACACCAGAGCAAATATTTAAACATGTCTCCATCCGGTCACGCACACATCCAATTCTTCATCTCGGTCATTAGGGGGTTGAAACTACAGTTATTCTATGCTTTCCAAAGCAGATTTATCACCCCAAATGCATTCAGGCCATAAAGTTGATGTGGGACATTAGTGTGCCAATGTCAACGTCCCAGCATTCATCACAACTATTGAGTTGTGTGAAAAATTCATATATTCATTTCATATCTGGTGTTGGAATTGCATAAAAAAATACATATTATAATATTTTAAATTATTATAATATATTATATTTATTATATTAATTATGCATTATTATTAGGCACATTAGTATTGTCTTATTAACTTTAACCGTAACTTGCATTTAACAAAGCAGGGCATATACAATATTTACACAATATAAAAACATGTAAAATATTGAAAACTTGATTTGTTTATTGCTAATGATCATTTTATTTCTATTATTTAAAGGATCTTAAGACTTCAAGGATCACTTCACCCCAAATTTGAATTCTGTTATTAATTTTTACCCTCATGCCGGTCCAATCTCAAGACATTTGTTCATCTTCAGAACACAAATGAAGATATTTTAGATAAATTCAGAGAGTTCCCTCATCCGCCATATACAGCAACAGTCCTGATACATTCAAAGTCCAAAAAAAAAGGACCAAAAACATTGTGAAAACAAAAAAACAAAACAAAACAAAAAAAGTCTCCGGACTGTTTCTGTCTATGGAGGATGAGAGAACTCTAGGGTTTCATCTAAAATAACTTAAACATTTCATTTCTGTCCTGAAGACTTTGAAAAACTTTGTAAATAATAATTGACTATTTTCCGTACACATTTATATACAGTTGAAGTCAAAATTATTTGCCCTGCTGTGAATTTTGTTTTCTTTTTCAAATACTGCCCAAATTATGTTTAACATATTAAGGATATTTTCACAGTATCTCCTATATATTTTCTACCGGAGAAAGTAATACTTTGGCCAGAATATGTTTTATTTTATTTGAAAAAATCATTATTATTAGCCCCCTTAAGCCAGGGGTTTCCAAACTTTTTAGCCCGCAACCCCCAAAATAACAATGCCAGTGACTCGTGAGCCGCAACATCCTCAGAGGTGGTTATACAGTAAATATACAAACGTTGTAATAAGCCTATATATATTAGGCCTGTATAAACAGGAGCAAATTGACAACACAAAAAAGTACAACAGTCTAACAACCTTATAATTTTATATTCACTTATTAATTGGTTTTATTTCATATTAACTTCACCTAATGAAACTAGAGGGCAAAGTTTATTCAACACAAGTCTATTTAATTTTAGAGACCATCACTCAGAGATCATCCTCAATGTTCAGTTGTGGCCTGTATTCATTTGTAATGTATTCGACTGCCATAAAGGTGTCAGAAAGTTTAACCTGGTGCTATAAAATCAATCTGCTGCAGATGATGCTATTGATGCGTTGTCTAACGTAAACACCAATCCTATGAAAAAAAAAAAAATTGAAAGGCTGATGGCTTTTTATTTGCATGCTGTTTTTTTTCATGTTACCTGCTATTTTTATCTTCTGTGAGTAATGGATTAAATATGATAATTCTAATAGTTTCATAACATTTTGGAAAAATCAACAAGTGCCCCTCTGTCATTGTCCTGTGACCCCCACTTCGGGAATTACTGCCTTAATATTTGTTTTGTATTTCACAACAAAAGCACTGTTATACAATGACTTGCCTAATTACTCTAACTTGCCTAATGAACCTATAGTTAACTAATAGTCACTTTAAGCTGAATACTAGTAGTTTAAAAATAACTAGTAAAATATTATGTACGGTCATCATGGCAAAGATAAAAGAAATCAGTTATTACAAAATAGTTATTGAAACTTTTAGGTTTAGAAATGTGTTGGGAAAAGAAAAACCTCTCCCTTATACAAAAATTAGAGAGAAAAAATTTATAGCAATGGACTAATAATTCTGACTTCAACTATATATATGGGTGGGTTCCTTATGTATAAAGAAAATGTTTTCTTATTAAATGTTCCATAAAATTGAAGTATTAAAAAATGGGAATATTTTAAGTGAGTTAGAGGTGCTCTGATCTCACTGTCTGCGAGTGTCTGATACACACTCAACACGACGAAGACATTCATACAATTTCCTATCTGCAAAACACTTCACATGGGCAGCAGTGAGAAACAGGAAGACAAATTATATATACAGTGCAATCATGTAACCGCAAACCTCGTTCATAACACAGCTAGAGAGGCTGTAATGTCCCTCTTGACTATAATACTGCTGATGGATGCAGAGAAGCACATACGGTCAGTCTGCTACAGCTCACTGTGCCACAGTGTGAAGTGTACAATTGCAATATACATTCCAAACTTTTCCTGTCTGTTTTCAACACTTATGATGTAATGCTGCGAGTTATGTTACAAATAACTACAGCTCATGTCCTTGAACTCTAGCTTCTATGAATGACAATGCTCATAACACCAAAATTTGGATGACAGCAAAGCACTATTTTGGGTACTCATTGAATACTTCAATGTGCTCTTGATGAAATAAAATGCATGGAAACAAAAGTGTATCAGGTAATATAATTAAGAGATGAAGTAGTCAAGACTGTTGCAAAAAGCTGTAGAATTTTACAACTTAAATTTTTCATGAACATCTTTTGATTCAGTTGGAATGAAATCAATCTGGCAGACTAAAAAAGTTGACCAAATATACAGGGTTTTAAGCTAATCGCATGCATTTTTTAAATTAATTACATATTTAATTATGTATTATTATTCCATTATTGGTAAGATACTCGCTGAGAAAATTATGATGAAGATGGAATGACTATGCATTATAAATGATGGGAGTCATGCATGTGAAACGCTCACAGGTAATATGCAGGTGATTCGACATTTTGTTATTTAGCAAGACTGATAACTGAATATTAATCAGATAATGTCATTATGCTGCAGTGCTGTAAGCCAATCGTTGCATTGTTGATCATGATTTTGATGATCACTAAAAATGCCCTTTACAACAAACTTAGCAATCTTTGATCAATCAATTCATCAGGACATTTTAATCTGATTCACAAACTTGTTTGAGGAAAGAAGTTAGCCAGAGATCAGCTATTATGATTAAAAGATCCAGGATCTGCCAAATTAACTTAGATCATTTATAAGAGGCAAGAACAACAGACCCCAAGTCTTTACATATTACGCGTTTACAAAAACCATGCAAGAACAAGCATTTTTTCCCCTGGCACAAGACTAAATGACTGCACTCAATGATGTCCTTTTCCATCATGAAAACTTATGGCTTTTTGAAGTTTGAATTTTCAAGACTGAACCTGATTACCTTTAGATGACGTTTACAAAACGTTATTTAGTCAAACTGCTCTGGAGTAATGTGTGAACAGATCTGCTGAAGCTCTAGGCATAGTGTACATTAGGTTTTAGCATATTCAAACCAAGCTTGGCGTATTATGACAAGCGTAACCTCTAATCTAAAGGTTTGACTCAGAACCAGTTGTCAGGAAATATTAAATATTATAGATTCCTTGCATCACGCAGAAAATAGACACCAGCTATGGCATAATTACCTTCCTGTCTGGTTCCGTTATTTTTTAAAGACAGTTGCCCTGACTTCTTACCAAACTTGACTCGGATCATTTTCAGACCATGCTGGCCAAAAGTTACAGATTTGGTGCTGATCAGCGATGTATTTCTTGTTTACAGCATGAATTAATTTAATAGCAGGCTGCCAAACTGCATCTGAGGCTGTATGTGAGTGTCATTGTCACTCACACCGATCACACCACATAAAATTGGTAAAAAGAGTCACCTACTGGTCAGCAGTGATGGACCATTAAATCATATTTATTTTATTTATTATTATTATTATTATTATTATCATAGTTTTTTGTATATGCAAAACTGCATTTACATGAAATTCTAAGGTTTGCCAGATTTCTCACAGCCCAAACATCAGTGTCAGTAGCTCATAAATTTAAACAGGAAATCTGTCAGAAGCCATGTATGTTATCGTTTCTTAACAGTACCTTCAAATGTAGCAATTTTTGGTTTTGTTTTGATGATTCTGCATCAGCTGTGAGAGTCAATGACATGATATCATGCTTTACTAAGATAAGACAGTGTCTGGTATGTTACTGCCTCAACTCTAGCAGGATGGGTGTCTGCAGTAAGAACTGGTGGGAGCAGGTAGTCTTGATGGAATTTATGGATCAACGATTGGTACAGTACAGTACAGTACAGGTTTTAGGCAAAAAAAACCCTGTTCTGATCAGAATTTAGTTTGCCAGTTTTGATTTTTAACCAATAACATGACATTACATACACTAGCAGTCAAAAGCTTTATTTTTTATTTTTTGTTAATTTTATTTAATAATTTAAATAAAATTGATTTGTTCATCAAGGTAGTATTTATTTAAAAAAAAAACATATTTAATAAATATTTATTATTTAGTACTTAATGTAGTATTAAATGAAATTTTTACTTCATTACCATTAATAATAATAATAAAAAACATATATAATAATAATAATAATAATAATAATAATAATAATAGAGTGATTTCTGAAGGATCATGTGACTTAAGACTGGAGTAATGAAGCTGAAAATTCATCATTAAAATCACTGAAAGAAATGATTAAATTAAATTATAAACTATTTGGAACAGTTATTTTATAGTGCAATAACATTTCACAATTTTACACTGTACTGTATTTTTGATTACATAAATGCAGCCTTGGGGAGCAGAATAAGCTTTTTTTAAACATTTAAAAATCCTACTGATCCCAAACTTTTGACCAGTAGTGTATATCAGCTTATTAAGCATAATCGGCTGAAGAAACCATGTAAATGCACTCAGTAGCCATGTTTATACCCTCCTAATTTTATGCGCATTTTGGAATATCTCCAAAAAAAATGCTTAATGGATATGCCAAGATGCACAAAAATTATAAAAATGTGCATAAAAAAAATGCATGCATACAACTGCAGGATAAACTTTTTATCCAATAAGAAAAAGAAAGTGCACAAACTACCATGGAAACATATTTACCGAAACAATTCCAGCATGCACATTCCAAGTTATGTGGTTTTGTTTTAACAGATCATTGTAATAACATAAATGGGTGTGATGGTACGGCATTAATGGGCAAACCAGCAGACCAAAAACATTGTAAAACATCTGAAATGTTGTTTTGGTCAATCTAAAATCCCTTAGCCAAAGTTTAAAGCATTTAATTATTGTTACACTCCCAAAAAGTCACTGTATGTTTTGTCTTCTGGGGTAATTTCTTTATTATATAAGAAAAAAAAACGTCTTTATTGTTCTTTTTAATAT
Source organism: Danio albolineatus (assembly GCA_903798035.1). Taxonomy (NCBI): domain Eukaryota; kingdom Metazoa; phylum Chordata; class Actinopteri; order Cypriniformes; family Danionidae; genus Danio; species Danio albolineatus. Next base: position 3,310,442 of record CAIGQQ010005973.1, on the reverse strand, counting down.
TTGGCAACAGTTTATCAGGAAATGACGAGTTTAATCTCTGAGTCACTGGATAGAAACAGTGCTTGATCACAAATGTTTTATACAATATTTCAGTTTTGTGCATAAGTCTAATTCGCATCTTGTGAATGAAACATAGCTTATGTTGCAGTTGGTCTGATCCTTGCTGCCAAAATGTGTACTTTACAGGATACCTTGTTGGTTTTGTCATGTGATGTTTGGCGTTGAATGTGCTGCTCTCTGATTATATTGTAATAATCGAACTTTATTTAGATCAAAGCCCAGCTTCTTTAATAATATGGTTTAAAACTACTGTATAAGATACTTGCTGACAGTGGTGCTGTGAGCTTTACCGATGTTTTCTGCATGCATGGTGATCTGGGGTAGGCAGTCGATGATTTGTTCGGTGGCGGGGGGATGAGCCTGCTCCACATCTATAGCTAAAGACTCCAGATGAGCTAGCGCTGCCTGCAAAACAATAAAGCACATTAGCATATTTCATTTCCCCAGGATAAAGATAGAGCCAGTTAATTATACATTAAGCCTTACACTTCTAATGTGCCTTCTCATTGGCTGAAAAACTAAGTTTGCTTTGCTTTCACAACAATTACATAGCAACTGAGTCCTATTTCTTAATATTGTCTTTTGGCCTAAATTTAGATGGATCACTTGTTTGTATAACAGAGTCGCTCATGCAGAAACAATATTTATATGTTAATGAAAAAGCATCATACATAATGAAAGATTACAAGGCTTTCATCTCATTAAGACACAAGAATCAAATTAAACCAAAGCGTCATGGGGCTATTTTTTTTTTATTCCAGTGATAATTTTTTTTTGTTGTATATGAAAAAAAAAAAAAAAAAAAGCTACTCTTACTCTTAGAAAACAATACAGTGACATCACGATTATTTAAAATAGAACTCAAGCTCCAAAATACATTATCAAATCATATTATTTAAACTTTTTTATTTTACAGTAAGACTGTAGTTGTGATATTTATTAATTTAGTGTTCATTTGTAGATGCATTTTATTATCAAGTAAATTATAAATAAATGTACACTCACCAGCCACTTTATTAGGTACACCTTACTATTACCTGGTTGGAGCCCCTTTTAATTTAACAAGGTACTGGGAATCCAAGTTTACGTAAAAGGCAGAGTGACAGTCACTCACCTCCATAGCCTGTGCAAGACGCTCTTCTAATGCCATGTAAGTTAGGAGCTGGGAATGATCCACGTAAGAGATTGCTTGAGCCATCCCAAAACCATCACCAAATTCATCAAGGAACCTGAAAAACACACGGGAATTTAATTTACATCATTTCTTTCTTAGTTCTTGTTTCATGTTGCATCAGACACATTCAAAATAGTTAAGCAAAAATGTTCTTGAAGTATATAGTAGTGAATACATTTCATCAACTTTTCTGATGATTTTTTGGAAAAACAAAAAAAATCCAGGCTCAACATACTTCAATCAAATCAATGAATAAATTGGAATGAACAACAAAAATTTTTTAAAAATGAAGTTCAGTTAAAACTTGATTGAGGAGTCAAAAAAGCCAATTTTCCAGAAGGGCCCATTTCAGAGAGTAAACAACTATCACATTTTACCCATAAAGCAATCCCCAAAGAACCAAGAAAGAACTCTAGAAGTGTTAAGTCTTACCATTTTTTAATCTATTCAGCTGATCTATGTGTCTGGCAAGAGCACTTTTGGCTTAGCTTAGCATAAATCATGAAATTGGATTAGACCATTAACACCTTGCTCATAAAATGCAAAACTGATAATTATACATAACTTGACACTTCTGCAGTTACACTGTGTACGAAGACCAAAAAAAAAAAAGAAAACTTGCTATTTTCTAAGCCAATATTTCTAGGATTTATACTCTCATACAAGTGCATCAACCAAGAAAAACTCTTGCTAACGGTCTAATCCAATTTAATAGATTATGCTAAGCTGAGCTAAAAGTGTTTCTGCCACACCTGGAGATCTGTTGAAAGGATTCAAATATCATAAAACAAATTTTTTGAATAAAATGAGCCTATTTCCAATAACAGGTTAAGTGTTCCTTTAAGTGAATGACAAAAGAGCTTAGCTGTAATATAGGAGCCTTAAGAGTTTAAAGATTGCACAAGATCTTTATCATTATTAGGTATTGTATATTAGGTTTTTTGACCTCCACTCTGTGTCCAGATCTTCACTCATGCTAGAATCATCCTCCAGGTTATTGTTTCCATCCAGGATAAAGAGTCCAGGGTGCACAAACTGACTGACACCATCTGGGTCTTCATCACTGCTGCTGCCCGACTCTTCATTGTACATGAGCCAGGGGATCTCGCCCTCCTCCAGAGGGGTCTGCTCCCTGAAAAACACCACACATGAACAATTCAATGCGTTTCAAACATTTCATTTTTCACGGATTTCAATTCTGTTCTGTGCTCAAATATGTTGGAATAATTATAGGACATGTGTCTTGTGTTCTGTGAGAAATTGCTGTAAACGTTCTGATTTATCTGTGAATTAAAAAAAATAATAAAACCATTTTAAAAAGCCTTTTAACAAATCAGGCCTAAGCAAACAACATTTAGTTTCATTTTAGATTTACAGACTTTAAGATCTTAAGATGCTGCAGAATTTACTGAGGATTTTGCCATTTAAAAAAATGCAGGATTGCAGCCTCAGACATGTTAAGTTTCTGGTTAAAAGTGAAACTTCACCCAAACATAAAAGTGTAATCAGCATTTGTTCACCCTCAAGTGGTTCCAGGACTGTTTGAGTTTCTTTCTTCTGTTGAAAACAAAAGATATTATGAAGGACAATAGAAAAGGGTAACCATTGACATTCATAGTAGGACAAAAAGTACTATGTATGTCAATAGTTACCAGTTTTTCAGCTCTCTTCCAAATATTTTCTTTTGTGTTTAACAGAAGAGAGAAACTCAAACTTGTTTGAAACAAGGGTGAGTGAATGGTGACAAAATTTGTATTTTTTGATAAACCAGCCTAAGTTTCGTTTATATATTTTAATAATAAAAAAAAATAATAAAAACATCTCAGAAAAGCATTCTCAGTTCTTATTATTGTACTTGACAGATACATAATGCTTTTAGAATACAGAATACATACGACAGTGAGAATACAGAAGCTAAAAAAAATGCTTGGTTTTAATTAGCAGCTAAAATGGAGCAAAAATGTCAATTTGATGCAGTAGTTATGTATATGTTCACACATGTAAATCAATTTTACGTTCACAGTAATAAAGCAGACTACTTAAATTAAATGCAATGAATATATATTAATAAACAAATAAATAACCCAATAACCTGTCTTTAAAAATACGAGATTTACATGCTTAGTTTTATATGGACCAACAATACTGATTGACTAAATAAGCTTACATTAATTTGTTATATTTTTACAAGATCTTTCTTATATGGATGATTTTGCTAGTGTAGAAAAACCTTGTTAAAGCTTATTTTATATAATTTAGAGCCTTGCAAAAAAAAAAAAATTATATAGTTGACTTCATAGAGTTAAGAGGTAAACGTAAAGTGTAAACTTTGAGGTATCTTGTGTTAAACAATGTTGTGTGTGTGTGTGTGTGTGTATATATGTATGTATGTGTATTTATATATATATATATATATATATAT